>SRLM01000239.1:0-99943 GCA_015708895.1 Populus ilicifolia | reverse complement strand
CCCACCTCTTTTGCACTACCAAGATTAATCCGAAATTGTGCAGTACATAAAACACAGGTTGTACTAGGTTTTGGGCCACTTTTCATTACGGGTCACGTAAAAATTAAATAATTGCATTAAAAATATAGGTATTGTTATTTTTACCTGTATATGATGAAATATCTGAAATGATGATTAACAACTCAACTAATATATTAAAATAAATTAATCAATTATCATAAAAATTAATAAATGAAAGAGAAAAAAAAAGTTGGTATGGTTTGCTTGACAAAACTACCAAACAATAAACTGCTTTCCACGCTTAAATGATGATTTGATTAAAAATAAATGTTTTTTTTTCATTTTAGTAATCATAAGTTAAACATGAACATAAAGAATTTTTAAAATATTAAATCAAGAAAAAAAATAGATATTGAAGTGTAAAGAGGATGACAAAATATATCAACCCGAATTAATATATTGACTTTACAATTTGGATAATTGACATGACTACAATGAGTTAATCTAATTATATAATTTATTTATTTTCTTTTTAGTTAGATCTTCATTAGTTCTTGATTAATCAAAAATCAGATAACTCTATAACTAAATAAAAGAGTTATAAAAGAATTTAAGTTAAAAAACATGTCATACCATATTGATCTCAATCAATTTTAATTAAAAAATGAAATTTAGAACCTAGGACTAAACATAATCCATGTCGGTTATTCCCTAATTAATAATATTTCCCCCTGAAAAATAATAAAAATCTAAAAAGTTAAAAATATTATAAAAATATAAACAATAAAAAAAAGGATGTCAAAGCACTCTAAAAATAGTTAAAAATTTGCCCAGAAGGGTCAAAAATATAAATATTAAAATTTGACAGTATTTTATTAACTGATGACAACCTTGTTGACAAAGAAAATTCAATTTGAGTTAGAAAAGCTCAAAATCAGATGTTTATGGACTCTTTATGTTATCGAAGGTTTAATTCAATTTACGAAGAATTTGATTGCAAGAAAAATTGATTTTGGATTTGATTTGGGTTTTAACTAGAAAAAATTAAAGTTTTAGGATCAAATTATAATTTTTAAAAATTAATTTGGTCAAATCAAGAGCTTAATTGCATAAATATTGAATTTAGATGGACAATTAGTGACTTAATTGAAGAAATCTAAAACCAAGGATCAAATATAAAAAAAAAAGGTAATTAGAGGGGCTCAAATTAAAATCGAATTAGAGGCTCAATTGAAGAAATCAGAAGTATATAAATCAATTAAGGGTCAAATTACATCATTTCAAGACCAAGGATCAAAGTGAAAAAGGTGGTCAACTTTAGGACCGCTGTTGGATTTTTGACAGGGATGCAATTACATTGATTTTTAAATTAAAGTTGCAATTTAGAACTTGATTGAAAAAATTACAAATTGAGGATCAATGTAAAAATTAACACGTTTTTGTCGCCTTTTCATTTAAATAAAACAGTGTGTTTTGACTAAAATAACACCATGTCATACATTATTTTTTAAAAAAAAAATGCCTGAAACAATGCTTTTTTGAAGGCACTGTATGTTTCCTTTTTTTCTTGGACGTGCAAAGCAAGGGAAGAAAAAGTTTTTTCTTCCTTTCTTTCTCATTGTCATCAACATCAAAAAGATGATAATTCCTTCCAAAAAAACACTCCGACCACTTTCCACATGTTGGACTAATAGTGGAGGGATGACTGCATAATGGGCACCCGTTGCCTCCCCCCCTGTTTTCCTATAAATATATGGGAGAGATCGAACGAAAAAAACCAAAAGGAAAAGGAAACAGACCGAGACCAAGGGAATAAGAGAGAACAAACCAAGCTCAGTTTATATAGTCTGATCAGCCCATGTATTTGGGCCTGACTGACCCATAAAAAAGAGAGAAAATTCAAAAATACTTTTGGAAGTTTTATAATTTTTTCGTATAATTTTTATGTCATTTTGATTATTATTGAGTAATATTTTTATATTAAAAAATACAAATTTGATATTAAAATACTTGATTTTTATCAAAACTTTTAAAAATATAAAAAAATTAAAAAATATTTTTGTGCATACGAACAAGTGTTTCAAAGCTAAAAAATTATATCATGTTTTTTCATAAACCAAGAAACAATGTTTTAACATGTATTTTATCTTTAATAACCAGTTTATTGAAGTCAAAAGAACATTGATCAAAATTTTAAAAATATTTTTTTTATTTTAGTATCAGGGATTACAAATTTATACATAAAATATATTTATGATATTAAAAAGATATTTTTTTATTAACTGTATAGAACAATTAGTTTCTTACCCTATTAAGATAATAATCTTTTTAATGAGGAGAGCTTATCTTGAACTTTAAATAGACCAACAATTAGAAACTACAACATAACTGTACATTTTATCAGTCAAATTAATGCAACCTACCTTAAATGGAACATATTTGGGGTGCTAATACTTTTTTTTTATGCAACTAGTCTCTGTACTCAATATCTGAAACCAATTAAGATTCCTAGTAATTTATTTATTAGATAGCGACTCCTATTCAAATGTTCCACTGATAATATACATAAGAATTCCTTATCTCTTGATATTTTATAAAAAAATATATCATTTTATTTTTTCTAAAAGGTAGACGATCGCTGCGATGCCACACACGTGTGACAATCTCAAATAGAAAGGTGAAAAAAATGATGAAATTGCATTTTTATTTTAATTTTAGGTTAAATAAAAAATCAATGTTAACAAATGGTTAAATTATATTAAAAAAAATTAGAGGGGAAATGCATTAAAAAAAGTCTTGAATGTGGTGTCATAATCCGTCAAATCATTGATTCGAGTTAAAAAATCAATCAGGTCTAATATGTTTTTTAAGTAATGTTTCACATCAATAAATAACCAAAAGAATTGCAAAAAATAGTTGCACAAAAAAGCTCATATATACGGGCCTAACAACCCAGCGTGTCTATGCCTATTAGAAAAAGAATCAGGCTCGCACGCCTTAATCTTATACTTTTTGAAAAATATTTTCAAGGGGTGGACGACTTATTTAAAAAACAAATAGGTGACATGTTGTTTACTTCTCTTGTTTGCCCAGAATTTAGCCACTACTAAACAACATGTTTCTGATCTACCTAGAATTTGACCACTATTATGGTGGTTGAAAAATCAAATCAAAGATATTTTTGCTCAAAAACTCTTTTTTTTTAATCCATTTTAACAAAAAAAAACTATTATATTTAGTGACTATTTTATAAACATAAGATACTCCATAAAAGACCCAAAACATGAAATCAAATTTAGTTAGATTTTCCTTCTTTAATTTTGATTTATTTTTTTAGGTAATGTTGAGGTTTAAAACAATCATCATCCAATTTTTTTCATTAAATAGAATTCGTAGACACCACTATTAGCTAATTTAATTGCCAAAATATACAAAAATAATAATATTCCCTCTCTATGTTGAAATTCAGTGAAATTTTCTCTATTCTTAAAAAACTAGGGTTGAAAAAACTTAAAGATGAAGTTGTTTATCAAAATTAAATTTAAAAAAAACATAAGAGACTAAAAATATCTAATTTTATAAATTAGGGAATTAAAGCGTGCTTTTTACACCAACTTTAAACACATCATCTATTTTTAATGTTTTTCTAAGTTTGCCCGCTATCTTTCAATTTTATCCTCAGCAGATGAATTTAAAGTCATTGAAGACTAATTTTGTAATTAAAAAATATAATTAAAAAAAAATCAATTAAGGATCAAAATAAAAAAATAAAAATGGTATCATTTCAGTCTCCATTACACTGTGAGTGTGTGAAAAAATAAGTAGTTGATTAATGTTTTTTAAAAATAAATATACTGTTGAAAAACATTTAAAAATAAAAACTAATCACACTCCTAATTAAGTATTTATTTTAATAGCCTTTGTGGTGGATAGAAAAGCTTGAACCTTTTAGCACATAAATAATATTAGCTCAACTAAAATTAAGCTTAGCTTGAATCATTTATAACCTTGAAAACATGATTTTTCAGTGCAATGTTGGAAAAAATTAATTTACTTTTTAATCAATTTATATATTAATTAAAACTATTTTTCCAAAGAAATTTAATGATACATCATTCACGTTGATTTGATGTATTGATATTTTTTTTTATCTAAATGCTAATTTTAAAATTCGAATTCAAGAAGCAAATTAAATGAATGGAGCACCCTATCACCCAGACCACCCATCCAATCTAAATAATAATAATAAAATCACATGTGTTAAAGACAACACTAGCTATTTTATTCTTTGTGGATTTTTTTTAATAAAAAAGTAAATGTATAAGCTTTTTAATATGTTTTTTTACATAAAAAATATTAAGTGTAAATAAAAAATATTATGCATATATTTAATTAAATAAATTAAATAATTATTTATATCAATAAACAAAAAAAATATCAACAATAACTAAAGGTATAGCAGGAAAAATCAAACGATGAAATGTAATAGATATTAAATTTTTTTAAAGAAAAAAAATTCGATTCAACTCAGACTAACTTGTCAAATTTAAATAATGAGATTATGATAAACAAATAGAAAGAAAATTGAAGAAAATCATGAGGCCTGATGTCAAATAACTCAAACTTTAAAGGATGAAACTAAAAAAAAAAATAATTCCCGACCAAGAAGAATGAAATTAATATATATATATATATCATTTTAAAATTTTTTAGAGTATATTAAAGAAAAGAATGATAAATAAAAAGAATTAAGATGACTCAAGTTATTTTCAAAATTAGTGAAAGATCAAATAGAAAGCAAAACATAAAAATAACATAACCTAGTAATGTTGAAGTTTGAAATTGAAAAAACATATATTTAAAAAAAGAAAAAAAAGAATGCAAACTTTAGTAAACTTCTTAAACTTTGGTTAATCACTAAAATTTGTAATTCATGAAATCTTAAATTCAGGCTCGATTAATAAACTCAATTTCCAACAAATTTAATGTTAAAAAATAAAATAAAAAAATAATTTTAAAAAATATCAAAGTGAAAAAGATATTGATAAAAAGAATGAAGATCAAATTTGGTAGGAAAAAAATTAAGGAGGATGATATTATAAAAAATCAATTAAAAACATTCTCTTAAATAAAATAAATAGTAATAAAAAAACAAAAATTAAATCCGACAGACAAAAAATTTAAAAGGGAATAAAATTGAAAATAATTTTAATTTTATAAATTATTTTAAATAAAATAAACAATAATTAAAATAACATGAACCAAACATGAAGGAATAAAAAATTAAAAAGTTATTTTGAAATTTTAAATAGACATATAAGAAAATTAATAAGAAAAAAAATCATTGATGTCAAAACAAAACTTAGTTGGCCAGATGTGCTGGCACATCATGAAGGGAATGTTAGAATGAATCAAATTTTGTTGTGAAAGATAGGTACTAGATGATAAACACATGCGCTAACTTGTTAATAATTATTTTTTATATGATATTTATTTTTTAAAAATTATAAAATTATCTCTTTACCAATATCATAATAACCAAAAAAACAAGATAAAAATAATATTGTATGTAAGTTAAAGAAAATTATCCTTTCAAAGATATTTATGTAATTTTATTAGAAAATTGATAATGTTAAAATACCTTTGGGTATAGGTTTTTTTACAATTAATTATAAGGATAATGAAATCATTTTAATGTGAATAAAAATTAAGAAAATACCCATATATTTCATTCAATGAAGTAATAACTAATAGATATATTTGAGAAGATCATATTACCTCCAATAATTAATTTTTAAAGTTTTTTTCCTGGGAAGGAAAAATAATATTTTTATTATAGATTGCTATAACCATATCTTTTAAATTTTCTTATAATATTTGTAGAGTTAGTGACAAAAATATTATTTCAGTTTTACATCAACATTACTATTTTCTCGACTTTCTATCTTTCAATTAGATCAATCATATATTATACCATATATAATACCAGTACAACAATAATTATCAATAATAATAATAATATTTGTTGTTATTGTAAAACTTGATTTTTTTTATTTGTCAAAAGGATGAACCTTAATTTTTTTTTAAGATTATATTTTGATCTTATTAACAAATTGACATGGAATTCTAATGAATCAATTTTATATTTTTTATAATTTTTTCAATTCTCCAACCAATTCAGATTTTGAGTTGACTAGATTTTAGATAAAATTGTCAAGTTGATATGAGTTCTACAATTATCATAATAATAAATAATAATTATAAAAAAACTAGATAATATAAGGAAAATATTATAATTTTTTTTCACAAAATGCTATGGTTTGCTATAATATTTTTTTGTATTAGTTTTTTTTACACATAGGTTTTTATTTTTTTTGCTTTTTTTTGTTATGATTTGTTTTTTAAATTTGCTTTTGTTAATTTTATTTTTTAGTACTGAGATGATTGAAAATTAAATTGTGTAATTCCCCCCTTTTATTTTGTCTTTCTAAGAGGTTGGTGTGGTTTATGGGTTTGTTGAGAAAACTCAGGTTGCTCTAATTTATGAATTTAGTGAGGTTTTTGTAATCAAATTTGATTTTTTTAATCTATTTTTTTTATATTGTTAAAAAAATAGTTTTAGAAAAAAAACTATATTATTAAACTTTATAAAATAACAAAAATTAAAAGATTTGGGGGAAATCACTGTTCACCCAACACCTATTGCTGTGTGAATTACAATAATAATCCACAATGCTTTATTTTTTTTTTATTTTTGAATTGTTTTTACTATTTTTTTAAAATTTATTTTTGTCAAGATTGTTAAAAAAATTAACTTTATAATTTATTTCTTTTTATTTTTTTATATGAAACTAGCATGGTTTACATGTTTGCCGAGATAACCTAAATTGTTCTAGTTTACAAGTTTGGTAGATTATTATTTTTTTCATTGAACTTATCTTTTTTTTATAGTCTATTTTTCTTTTTATATAGTTAAAAAATAATTTAAAAAAATTATATTATTAAACTTTATAAAATAATATAATAATAATCTATAATGTTTTGCTCTTTTTTTTTAAGTTTTTCAAATTAGAATAAAATGTTGTTATTCCAAGTAAAACAAAAGAGAATTAACAACCTTGCTACTAATAATGAAGGCACTAGAAAACCCGACCGGGGTCACAAGCAAACGAATTGGAGCGATTGGTTTTGTTCTCAGGAGGAAGTACTATAATACAGGCACCCAACCAACCGGGCTGGACAAGATTAAGCGAGCGAGAGAGAGAGAGAGAGAGAGAGAGAAGAGAAGAGTGGATCAAGAAAAAATGGGATGGAGATGGGTAGAAGCAGCATTGCCATTAGGAATCATAGCAGGAATGCTTTGCATAGCTGGTAACGTTCAGTATGTCATCCACACGAAAGCACACGGCCGTCCTAAGCACATCGGCAACGATATGTGGGACGTCGCTATGGAGAGAAGGGACAAAAACCTCCTCTCCTCCTCCTCCTCCTCCTCCTCCTAGTCTGGTAATCCCCTATCTCCGCTTTGAATTATTTTGTTTGTTAATCAAGGTTTTCAGTTGAATTGGGGAATTAGGGTTTTTTCAATCTCAATTGAATTGATTAGGGTTTCCATTAGCTTCCCATTTCTGTTCAGAAATAATGCCTCCTCCTACTCACTCCATCACCTAAATATTCGAAAGGGGTTACGTTTTTTAGACGATGCTTGCTTAGAAAAACGTAAAAGAGGTGAAATTAGGAATGCTTTAAATCAGTAACAAATATTTGTTTATCCTACACTTCAGCTCAGCTGAGTGCAAACTGAATTGATTTGGAAAATTTGACAGCGAAATACTAAAGGTAGCCATCGATCTATCTTGTGGTGTTTCTGGGTTTGTCAATTTTATTTGATTGATATTTAGTTTCCATTTATGTTATTAGAAACATGGTTTTCAAATCATGGTAAGAGTTGGATATGAGTTGATGTTTAAGATCATAAAGTTAAATATTTGAGGAGTTGGAGATTTCTATTTTTTGATCTTATGCGTCAGCTTATGTCATTGAGAAATCAAATTATGTGTTGTCTACCATATCGTGTAGCTTTAAGGAGAATGTTGTGGTCACGAAAAGCTTCTGTTTATCTCCCCTCCAGTTATTCTCTCTTTGTGATCATGATTGTTCATTTACTCAGAATTTAGTGATGTCAGCTTCTTATGATATCTAATGCAGGAAGCCTTTCCTACAGACTCCAGAAGAGAAATAAAGTGTGCATCTGACATCCCAGTTATCTAAGGAAGTCCTATGGGCAGTATCGATCTTCCATTTGTTTTGCATATGAATTTCTGTCAAGCAGTTGATCTCGTAAGACAAATTTGCAGACTCCTTATCCTTTGTTTTTAACTGTGGGAATGAAATTGGCTTTTTACAGATTTGTTGCAATGATAATCCATGTTTCATTGTTTTGCTTATATTTGCTTCTTGAGTGCAATAGTTGAGGATCTACTCATTGTTCATGAATGGCTTGTGTCTGTGAGATGCATTCTTAGAGTTGAGAAGTTTTCATAGGAATTCCAGGCCTAATGTTTCAAGTGCATCATCAAATTATAGAGGTCAAGGACAATTAAGAATTAGCAGATTACACCTTCCTTATTTAGTGAAAAAAAAGAAGCTTCTGCTGGTTTGTTACAGCTTTGCTGGGCTTGGCGATCCTAGTAACACGTGCTCATAATAAAGACCATCAGTTTGGAGTCGGTTTCTACCCTAGTCCTTTTATTTATGATATTATTAACTAGGAATAAGTAATTTATGAATTTTAAAGTAATAATAATCTATGGATTGCCATGATTTCAAACATTGACTCATATATCATTTTCTTTAATTTCTTCAACAATCATTTTAATTCTTTTTTTTTAATAATAAAATTTAATTTTTCTACAATATTGCATAATAAGTTGACAGGGACAATGAAATCCAATATATTTCTGAAAATAATTAATTATAGGGGAGTTTTACAGTGTTATTATCACTATATTATATGCATAATAATCAATTTATTTTTGTATTCATACCAAACATTTTTATACAATGCGCGCGCGCACAATATGTATTGATGGTATTACAGGATACAACTAAAACAATCAAGGCTTAATTATAAGTTAATGATCGTTTAATTTACATATAATGGATTATGTATCTCAAAAAAGAAAAAAAATATTTTCTTAATAATGAGAAAAAGTTTTGGTTCCACTTTTACACGAGCTTGCAAATCTCACTCCATAATAGCAGGTCAAGAGTCTTCTTCTACATTTTACTTCAACTATGGTAATGTTATCTTGCATTTAAAAATATGGTTTTAATTGCACTATAATTAAATCTGACCAATCGATGAAACAGATTTAATTGTTTATTAAGGCATCTCCCCCCTTTTTATTTAATTGAAACTTCCTGTTTAAATCATGATTTTTTTAAAAAAAAAAATACATGCATAGAGAAAAATAATCATGTGTTTTTATATAAAAAAAGTTCTTAGAAGAGGCATGGATGAGTTAACTCAACACAATTAAAACTCTGAATTTACGCATAAATAAAGGACTCTATCTATATATCTTGATAATGATAAACGCACAGACCCTAATACTTCCATCTATATCTCTCTGTTTATAGTTTATACATAAATATATGTCCAAAAGCACAAAATCAAACCCTTCTCAATATCCTATCGTCTTAAATCTCTCTGTAATGAAGGGTGTGGCTGCGGATATTGCTCGGGGTCTCACTTGTTTGTTACTAGCGTTGCTTATGCTCTCCTCCTTTCCGGTACTCTATCTTGTGCTCCACCGGATCATATTCCGACCGAATCTAAAACATGCTTCACCACCACAATGGCTGACCAATTTTTTAAACCCCTGTTAAACCTGGTTCCATCCACTCGGGGAAAGAGACATGAAGCTTCATCATGAAGCACTCGTATGTTTCTGTATATTATTCCATCGATCCTTGCTTCCTGCTATTGTATCCTGAACATGAGAAACATCAGAGCAAACCAGAGCTACCACACAGCCATCTCTCAGACAACTGATCACCACGACAAGACAAGTGCTAGGCTCCTTGGAAATGGATGCAATTACCCTCATCCAGATCACAACCTGCACACAGTCAATTGGGAATGGCTTAGGATTGTAACACAATCAATGGCTTTCCACATTCTATTGCTTTAGAATGATAATTAATGGCGAGAGGTTCTTTTTCTAAAGCCACACGTTGCCATCCAAGCAGATGCCACCATTGATGTGGCAGCCACAACATCTCCATAGAATCAGATCCATTAACTTCAAACTTCAGCCCGATCCCCGAACCTGTCCAGCTAGCAACGCATCCACCACCGGAAAGGGCGGCCTGACCTGATTTGAACACCAATTTTTTTGCATAAATAACACAAAACTCGAAGAGTCATGGAGAGACAGCAAACAAACACCATCAAAGTCGAATCTCAACTACACATTGAGTGTGTTTGGTTGCAGATTTAGTTCTCTAGCAATCACGGGTCAAATGAACCGTGAGATTCAATGAATTACTGATCCATATAACCAACAGCAGCAATCCTATCCAAGGTAGGGATAACAACTCTAGGAACTTCAGTTCCTTACACCAAACATAATCACATTGGAACACAATCATACCGTTACCAACCAGAAGATTTAATATTCCACGTAAATCCTTAAATTCCAGGTATAATCTTCATAATTCCAAAACGAGAACCATATGTAACCTTCAGAGGAAATAAAACAACCCTCTCTTCTCCAACCTTACAAGTCACAACCCTCATCTATAACCTTTTCCTTTCAGCACATGCATAGAAAGCCAGTATACAGATAAAATGAATGTGCTGACAGCAAAGAGAAGGTAAGAGAGTTAATGAGTTAAGCCACATACACAAGGCTGTAGAGAAGGGGAGAACAGTAGCATTGTTGAACAATTAGGATAAATGATTTGAAATGACAGAAATTCACTCTAAAACTATTTCAAAAACATATTTATTTTATGCTTTTCTCTTCGTCCCTTCAACCATATACATTTATGTCCCTTCTACATTTGTCTTTTTTGTCCTGGAACACTAACATGTTCTTTGGTATGAGAAAAGAAGCATGTTTGCCATGGAGACCTGGTACCTCTGAAGGAAGGCACATAGCATATTAGTGAGCATAATATTAATTGAAAACTATGCTAACTCTGCACTAAAAATTAAAAATACTCTGAAATACTTATAAAATAAACTATACAGAATGGTACTTATATTGTAATATTCAAACAGAAGTGAAAAAAAATAAATTTCCAAAAACAAATGATACATTAATATTATTCAGGATTAGCTTCCGCAACAAGATGAGAAACAAAGAGTGAAAAAAGATAACGGCTAGCAGGATCAAGGAAAACACCGCTCCATTTGATGACCAATGGAAAAGGCTTTTGGTGGCAACGAGAAAGAAAGAACTTCACAAATGGAAATATTGATGGGTACTGTATTGCATGTTAGTTGTTACAAGGGATGGACTCACTGACTCGTGAGCAAGCAACACCACCACCATGGACATGGTGTGCAAAGCTTGCTAGCTAAGCTGTAAACATATATTTCTTGTAAATATTTGTGCACGTGCGTGATACGATTAAAAGATTGGTGTTTTTTTTCAAGTGCAAGAGTGCCGAAATAATAAATAACCCAACAAGACTAGGGTGGAACTATAAGGAGGTTAATTGTATAAATTATAAATAACAATAATACAACAACAACAACAACAATAATAATACTAATAGTAGTAGTAGTAGTAACAATAACAATAATAAAAAAAAAAAGAAGGAGAAGAAGAAGAAGATGATAAGAACTTTGAAATTGAATATTAATGTAAAGATTAAACAATGATAATAACAAATATCAAGGTTAGAGGTTCTACTAATGGTATGTCAAACAAGTATACTATAAACTCTTATTATTCAATTGGAAACCACATACAAAAAAGATTCCAATTAGATTATAAATTGTTAACATGATTACATTAGTGATCTTATTCGATTAATGTTAATACTTGTAAATCTCGTCAAGTATTCATGATTATAACTTATGTTAACAACAAATTAAGTTCCTTTCATAACTCAGGTGTCGGTTATACCATACAGTATGAATTATAAAAGTGCTAAGCATTTGTTGTACCAAGTGTTATATAACATAAATCAAGATAAGTCATTTAACAAGTAAAGTATTAAAAAGTGAATAAAATAACAAATACAAATTATGTTAGTATCAAATATTAAAGTCCATATTGAGTTTACATTATACTTATTCTTACACCATTACTGTAATCTTTTCACCTTAACATAATAAACTTAGCTAAATATAATGAAAGACAAAAAAAATAAATAAACAAAATAAGAACATAAATAAGATAAAAGTTAACTAAGTAAAAGAAAGAAAATGAAAGATATAAACTTGATATTCATGAAAGCAAAACATAAACATTACAAACAATACAAAGAGAGAAAACTAGAGCATAATCTTGATCTGGAAACCAAGTTGTCTAAATGCATGATAAATGCTTTCTTTTATAGGCTAAAATTGAAAACTATTGATTTGATAATTAATTGATGAGTGGGTGACCAACTCTTGATTTGGTGACAATCCTTATCTTCTCTTGTTTGCCCAAAACATCATTAATAACGTCAAAATTAGAGCCACTTGAAAACATGAAAGTTGTAGAAAATTATCTCAGCTTTCTTGTGTAAAAAATTTAGGTCATTTAGACTTCTAAAACTCCAAATATAAGCCAAGTACTGAACAGTGCTCGGGCTGGAAAACAGATTTGGAGCTCTTTGTTGTTGCTCTAATTTGAACTTGAAAATGACTTTTTTAGATCTTGGGTTCCATATAAAAGTTATAGGCCTATGTCTTACTTTTTCATCCATATAAAATTGACATAAATCTGAGATCTACAACTCTAGATATGATCTAATTATCGAACAGTGTTCTGATTTGAACAACATCGACATCTCTTTTCTAAGTTTAGTTATTTCTTTGTCCTTTCAATTTCAGTTCTTAAATTTATCAATAAATTCTTTCATTTATGTGATAAGTCTGCATTTAAAATGAATATTTATCATAAATCAAAGATATCTTATATTATTAGATATATTATTATAAAATATATTTTAGTTAAGGAGTTATTAATATTTTAAATATAAAATAATAATATAAAATTTTAATAAAAATATACTTTTAAATACTTATTAACCCCTTATTAACCCTTACGAAACAAAGAAACGAAAGGTGTATACAAGGAGGAAAACATAATCAAGCTGACAAAGAAAAGAAAACGATGCAGACAGACACATGCATATGTACGAGTTTTCATGTGTGCTTGTGATTGGATCTTCTTTACTGTCTTTTGTCAACAGAATGGCCTTTCCATAGGTCCTTTAGGTTAGGTCTCCTACTGCTTGTTTGGGCTCAATTGACTAGCCCTCGAAAGATTTCTTCCTTTCTGCTATATATTTTTTTTTCTGATGATTTTGAAGACAAAAGAAAAAGAAAAAAGAACACCTTATGTTAACAAATAGTCTGGTACAAGTAAAGCTGGTGAGCACCATTATTGTTTTCTTAATGCTCTCCTTGTTCTTTTCTGCTATTTTAACCACCAAATCATATTTTTTTTGTTGCATGTAATAAATCCACTTAAAAAATAGTGATGACATCGACAAAACTTGCTTTTGGAAGTTGAGGCACATAACATAGAATTCTTAAGCATCTGGTGGGCATTTAACTAAAGACAAGCACAGCACTTCCACCATCCAAACAAAGATCTGATCAATTTGGATGCTGATGGTCATGGGAAGAAAGGATTCCTTTGCCATTTGCTGTCTGAAAGAGGATTACTAAATTAATTAATATCCGAAAAACTCCAAAGCCATGACATTGTAGAAAAGGGCTGACTGTAAATCTGAAAGTGCTTTGGTTTTGAGTTGACTGAGTGTCTCTGGTATGGTCATATGCATGTATGCAGAGGTCAAATTTTTACGGTATAAAATATAGCATGCACACACACATACCATGTACTTATAAATGTAAGAGAGTAAGAATCTCTCATTCGTCTCTTTCATGTATAGATAGCAGATACCTCCACCAGAAGCTGTCAGTGTAGGGCTCCAAGCCTCCAGCTATAATTTTTCTGATTTCCAGTAATACATGAATATGACAACTTGGCATGCTGATGGCTTCAAGTCATGAATAAGACTGCCATTGCATTGCCTCTTTCAATCTATATTTTTCTCTGCTTTGTTGTTGGCCGGACACGCAGATGCAAGGGGAAAGGGATAGGAAGTATACGAGTAAGAATGTAGAGAGGGGAATTCTATAATAGCAACCCCGTTAAGTCAGACACATAATTTCTGGGAAGGAACAGGAAAATGTTTCTCGGCAAAGCAACACCGAGCATTTAATTATCAAAGAAACATTCCTAAACATAAGCAAAAGAGCAAAACCCAATTACATGCGGATAATGAAAGAAAATTATCTTTCACTGCTGTCACAAGAACACGCAAATGCAATCAGCGCAGAGCATGTTTTCCTGGTCGCTGTGAGGAACAAGCTGAAAAAAATCTCAACGAATAGACTCAAGCCTGATATTAGATAAAAAGGAAGGGGACTCAACTGGAATGGTTGAAGCCGTAGCTTGTTAAAACCAAACCAAGCTTACCCTCAGGTTCTCATGCTCCTAAAACTGAGATTACTGATAATCTAAAGGCAGCGTCATCAGAGAAAAACACAGAAAACAATCTGTAATGGAAGGCACCACAGAAATTTTTATTCCTTGTCAATGGGAAAACTAAACTCATCACATATGAAATTACATTTTGCTAAAATTCACACCACAATGAATCATAAAACTATGTAGGGTTTGTGAGTGATAACAGATTTACACAAACATCCTATATTACTCACACTACAATGAAAAGCCTACCAGAACCAAGCAAGACGAGGAAGAAGACACCACCAAAAAAAGGTGAATGGAAGAATATTTGAATACGGGAATGGAGCTTGAATTAAGAATGGGTGTGGAAAAGACAGAGGACTTGTACAGGTGGGAGGAGTTATGGCACATATTCATTCTCAAGGGTCGGTTGTGTTCGAGTAACCATCGCTGCTGGTGCTTTCGTTTCCCCAACCGGTGTCATCTGTAGGGATTCCCCCACCTCAGCAGCCCTCTCCATCTGTTGCATTCTCTTCCTCTGTTTCAACTTCTGTGCCCACAATACGAAGAATGACAAAAACACCAACAGCAATAATCCACCCAAGACAGACCCAACAATTATCCCAACTTTTTTAGAGCTCTTCTTTTCTCGTCCACTTGGTGCAGGACCCACGTTCGAAGGAGATGGAGTAGGAGATACTGGTGTTGGAGAAGGGGCGGGAGACTCAGCAACTATTGAAAAATGCCCCTGTTGGGTTGTTAAGCATACATTTCCAGAAGACACGTTGCTAAAAGTTGGAAGTCCTTGTAAATCAAACCCCACACACTTTGCAATAGACCCAACCGGAGCTGATTGCACATCCGGGAATGTGATATTTAGGGGATCGCCAGATACCCTGATGTCCAACTCAGGCAAATTCGTAGCAGACAAGTTTATAGCATTGTAAGCAAGAAGTCCCAAGACTGGAGCAAGGTAAGCATAACCAGGCAGCGGGTAGTATGTCAAAGACCAATTGCCCAGATTTTGGTAGACCAAAACAAGCCTCTCCACATACGGCCGCACAACCACTCCTTCGGGAATCCCAAACTCTTTGTACATCTTAACACCTCTTCTTCTCAAGCTCCCACTCCTGAGCCTCATGGCGGCAATCTTGATCCCAGTCAAATTCGAAGGAACAGTCCCATCATATGGAATGCCAGTCCTAGGACGAACAAATGCTCTATAAGCATAGTCTTGGAGAAGAGCATCAAGGGGACGCGCACTATTTATTGACTGAGCACTAATCCCCGGCAACCAGACGATCAATGTAAGAAGAGAAAGCATCGCGAGACTTCGAAGAAGCCCCATCGATGCTTTGGAATGTTGGAATTCAGCAGAATGCCTCTCAAAAAACCTTGCAAAACCCAAAAGTAAAACCACCCAAAAAGCCAGCCCCCACAATCTCTATCCTTAGCAATTACCCCAAATCCAAACAAGAAACTAAAAAACTCAAACTTGAAGAGCTATTGCAGCCAAGTTTTTCCGAGGAAACTTCAACAGCAATGAACCCTCAGAATTGCAAATCGATGGTTGGTGGGGGGACAGGTCTGTCTATATCTCTAAAAATGTAAACAACGGATACTGTATAAAAGAACCCCAGATTCGCCAAGTCGAGAAAATAAAGCGGCTTTGAAAGGTTGAGCGGTGAAAACCCTTTATATATTTTCTCTCTCTTTTGGAACTGCTTGTGCAAGACGCTCTCTTATGGTTATAGCCTCAAATCAAGCACAAGACTTCGAGAATCTTTGCAGCATTTTCTCAATTAGACTCAGAATTAAAGGACCAATCTTCACAATTACAGCAACTAATTAAAGGCGCTGAAATTAATCAAATCCTGTCCACTGATGAAATGACTGCAAATTAATACACATTCCAAATAAAAACCATATAATCCAAAACTAACGTAGATTCAGCCACAAAGATAGAGACTTTTCATTACCTGAATTCAGAATTCCAAACGGGTGTTTCACTTGACAAAAATTAGAGGCATGTAATTGGCTTTTCTTCCTCAAAACCATGCGGTTGAAGATTCACATTATCCAAGCAAGAATCTTGAGATAATAAATCATGATTAAGAGTAGGCAGCAACTGTAAAAGGAGGGACCTTTTTAACAAAAACCCATCTGCATTATGATTGAATCAAGACAGTAACAAAACAAAATAATCAACTTTGCTTTTGGAAATGACCCCTACACTCCTCTCTATTAGTTCATATATGGAAAAGGGAGGGGGGGTGGAGTGAAGAAAGTTTACAAGAAGGAAATCTAAAGGGCAAGAAGGAGATACGCTCTGTAGATGATGATGAAGGTGACCCAGTGTAGATAGAGAGAGAGAGATTAGTGCTGCCGCTTTGCTGTGGCTGCTGCTGCTACTCTAAAACAGTAAAAGAGTGATTCCTGTTGTTGGTGAACAATCAAAATACCATCAAAAAATATTAAAAAAAACTAATTAGTTTGATTTACAGATGTATAAAACACTTGCTTAGCCCCTCCCCCCACCCACATGATTGTTCTTCCTTTTTGTTACTGCTTTACCCATCATTCGACATCTATAGACATTCATGTCCCTTGGACCATTTCTTTTTAGTATTTTCTTTTTCCTTTTCTTTTTCTTTTTTGAAGTCTCGTAAATGGCTAAATCTCAACTTGTAATTTCTTTTTACAGTAAAGAAACTGTTCTCTATTGGATATTATTTGAGCAAAAAGAAGTGTGAAGATTTTATTTTATTGTTTTTGGAAAAAGAAGAAAAAAGGGAAACAAATAAATGAGGGCAAATGAGGGACCAAGAAATGTTAACGCCATGAACAAACACAGGAGGTTTATTCAATGAGAGGGACTCCTCTGGAACACGACAGGGGAGCCCTTCCAGTCATCCACATTCCGCCATAGAAAAGGGAATTTCATGTTAATATCTAAAGATATTTTTATATAGAATTTTATTTCTCAATTCCGGATAAACTCACCAATCCCGAATTATTATAATTATAAAAACCAAATTAAATCTATTCCAGTTTTTATGTTTAAAAAAGTTAATTTTTTATTATTTTAAATTAATAATTTTTTACTATTTTTAGATTATTTTAAGTTAAAAATAATTTTTTTAAAATAAAAAATATTATTTTAATATATATATTTAAATAACAAATATTTTATAAAACAATCATAATAGTACCCGTGCAAGACTTGGGTTATAAATTGATCAATAAATTATTATTATTTAAAAAAGATTTCAGACCGGGTTAGTTGAATAACAACAAGCAATTAAGTTAGCCTGATTGGGTGGTTTAAGAAACTCACCTACCCCCCCGCAATTTGCTTCATTTTCTGTCTCAATAAAGTGATCTATTTTAAATAATAGTGTTAAGCTATGATCAATACACTTTTAGCTAATCCCGCTATTGTTTGGTGGGAATATTCATTTAAATAATTTTGATGAGACAGTCATTAGGAACGCCATAAATAAGTTTTAATAGAGTATTTTTTTTATATATAAAATGTATAATGCAATTAATTTTTTTTTATTTATTTATTTGTGGGGAGGGGTGGTGCTGAGGGAGAAGTTTCTGATCATGGAGAAAGCCCTCGTTGCTTTTGGTAAGACGATGACGTTTTTCATTTTGATGCAGGGCAGAAACTTGTGTGAAAAAAGACGTTGAAAAGTTGACTTCCTCCATCGTCTTGTCATGCTGATGTCACCGAGTGGCATATATTGCGGTGAAATGATGTTCTTTTGAAAAAATAAAAAAATGTATTGTATTATTAATTTTTTAAAATTATTTTAATATACTATTATTAAAAATAATTTTTAAAATATAAAAATATCATCTCGATATATTTTTAAATATAAAACACTTTAAAAATCAAACACAACCAAACACTCAAGCATGTTTTTCTCCGGTTGTTTTAACAAGCAAATTATATTTGGATTTATTTTAAAAGTATGTTTAATTTGATAAAACATTGAATTAATAAAATTTTATGGTTTTTACGTGTTAATATTAAAAATTAAAATAGAATTACATTTTAACATATTTTTAAATAAAAATATCCCAAAGCCAGCCACGTGGTTTGCCGCGTCAATGGACACGTATTAAATGTCCATTTGCTTGCGTGTTAACGAATCCTAAACCTCTTTCATGTAACATAGGTTTTGAATTCATGCTCTTCCTATTTACTGACTGATAATTGCTGGAGTTAATAAAGCTGACGGGTCACATGAATTAATCCTAATTCTTTAATAAAATGATATTATTTAGATTAAAAAAATAAATAATCAATGAAATATAATTGGATATGGTCAATGGAATGGATAATAAACAAGTAAGCGAGTCAATTAATAAGTAATTTCAACCATCTAGGTGGTGACTAAATGATAAGGATTTGGGATCAAGGGTTTGCTCTCTCTGTGGTCTTAGGTTCGAGTCCTTGGTTGCTCATATGATGACCACTGGAGGCTTACATGGTCGTTAACTTCAGAGCCCGTGGGATTAGTCGTGGTGCGCGAAAGCTGACCCGGACACCCACGTTAATCTAAAAAAAAATTAATAGGTCATTTATATTGTAAGAATTAAACAAGAAAATGGCAGGTCATTCATTTGGGTCAAGGAGTTTATTATTTTGAAATCCATATCTCCATGATAATATTATTTTGCAATAATAGAAATTTATTTTAATTTTTTTAGAAATATTTTATTTTATATATTTATCTATGTTGTTTAAATCAAATTTGTTTCCCCCCCATAAAATATTAACCAAAATAACACAGATATAAATGAATGATAACAGTATTTATTACAAATCAAAACTCTCAAGGAGAAAGAACATCATAACTATGACACGGGCACGAAAATATTCAATCTTTATTCACTTACTCGCCCAAAAAAACTATTATATCCCTTTATATATAAAAGCTATAAAACCCTTACAGTATTGTATAATAAGACAAAATAAAAAAATTATCCCCTTCAAATAAAAAAATTAAAAGCACAACAATACCAAATAGAAGAAAGTAAAGATGAAGATCTATTCCCCCCGAATAAAAAGACTAAAAAAAATAATAATAACAAGAAATTCTCAATAAAATCATAAATCACAGACCCAGCCTAGATCATCGGTACAGATAACAAAGATAGAGGTTGGATGCATGTTCTTCTTCTTCTTCAGCGACCTGATAAAACCCCCCCACCAATGCATTGATCGCAAGTAACTCCCAGAGGCCTCTACATAAAAATCCCACAACTTTCTCAACAAACAAACACAAAATTTTCTACTTTTGGGATTAGAGTAATTAATTGATTAAGAATGCTTTCATGCCAGCTCATTGGATCACGCGAACCACACCCACATCCCAGCTGCCAAAAAGCAAGCTGCACATGGATGTCCGAAATCTGCCACGCGTGTCCAAAACTTCAAGGCCATCCCAGCGGGCTATTTCTGGCAACTTCTCCCCTTGATCCCTCTTTCTCCATGGAATGCTATTCCTGGCGCCATTTCTTCGTCACTCCAACGTGCATTCCCATTGGACGCTCATTCCTTATCTTTTATTTAAATCTGGATTTTAAAACATTATTTTTTATTTAAAATGTAATGCATGTATCTTATCCAGACGAGCCTTGCCCAAAGTTTTAAAAACTTTAATTTTAGCCCCTGAAGTCTTAGTTTTTTCATAACAGTCGTGCACCTAGAGCTCCTCTGAAAATAAAAATAGTTTACATGATGACATCCCCATTCAGGATCTTCTAGTTCAGCCCTCGTAGATGGACATCCTTGAAATCGTTCGAAAATTAAATTGGATATTTAATTAGAGAATAAATTGACCCAGGAACAACTCTAGTTATAAAATTGCTCGCCTCGAGTTATAAAAAATAATAAAAAGGAGGAGAACAGTAAAAGAAAAGGAACACCAAGCAGAGTGAATGCGCTCGTGAGGCAGCCCCGTCGTCTTGCTAGCTGCCACCTGCTAAGAACTCTCTGCTGTCCTTGCCGCCTTGTGGCCCACGCCCCCCTGGCGGTTTCTATTTTCTTTGTAGCTAGTGCTGGTCCAGCTGTTCATGCCTCTTTCGAATGTGTTTTGTTGCACGGTGTTTATGAAAGAAAATCATTGGATTTTCATCCACCTAGCTAGCTTCAATGCATTCATCATGTGAAGCTGTGGAATTTGTTGTTCTTGTGCTAGAAATCTTACAGCGCAGGAGACGAGATTTGAATGCAGCTAGCACGATTTCTCCTGCCCTTTGAATGCAAAGGTCGGTGCAATTATACCTGCTTGTGTGCTCTTGTGTCTTTCCCCTTGGCCGGTGATTTACCCATGATGGGTTGGTTTCGTCTGTGTTTTTTCTTTTGTTTTAAAACAATTGCTCTTAATTATTGTTTTAATATGGTTGTGTTAAAAATAAATGACAAGAAATAAATAAATATTATTTTAATGTATTTTTAATTAAAAACCATTTAAAAATACAATCCCAAACATTACTTCAGACATCAAGCAATTAGAGCGGGGATCGGACACCGGTGTTTGAGTTTTTTAAATCGTGTTTTATTTAAAAAAATCATTAAATTAGTATTTTTTTAATTAAAAAATATCCTTAAAAATAAAATAAAATAAAATAAATTCATGTTGAACTTTCAACAACTATTATTTTAATACATGAGATCAATATAAGAAGTGCACCATTAAAATTCGATAAAAAAATATTGAATTTTAATTAACGGGCAAGTTGGTCCAATGATACAATAAAAAGAAGAAGGCAGTTTCAAAGCGAGGCGGCTTATAGATTCTGGCTGAAATATTCGAATGTTTATCAATTTGCTACTTGACCCTTGTCTGGCTTCTCTATCCTGGGCTGTCCAGAAGCAGATGCTGGGCCTTAAGCCCAAATAAGAAATTAGAGGGCCGTCTCTGGGTCTTGCTTAAAATTCAAGTGAGAATAAATAATTCCCTTGGATGGTTAATTAATTAGTCAAATACAGAAAGATCAAATCTATGACAGGTGATAAGGAAACCTAAACATGCAATAAATCCACATTACCTTTTTTCGTTTAATTGTGTGGCTGAATACACCGCTTGAACTTACACTTTTATTTGCTACTTAAAATTCAAGATTTAGGGAGTGTTTAGTACTATAGTGTAAAAAATATTTTTTACTTTGAGATATATTAACATAGATATTTTTATTTTTATCAATATACTNTAAATGTTATCCACGCGCATATAATATTATCCATATTTACGATGTTAAGGAAGGAAGTATACAGTCTGGTTCCATGAAGTAACCCTTCGAGATTACTTTACAATATATATATATATATATGTAATTGCATTATTTTTTTAATGATATTCCAACAAACCTCTTTTGTTCTACATGAAATTATTATTTTTTAATATATATATATATATTAAAAAATAATAATTTCATGTAGAACAAAAGAGGTTTGTTGGAATATCATTAAAAAAATAATGCAATTACATATATATATATATATATTGTAAAGTAATCTCGAAGGGTTACTTCATGGAACCAGACTGTATACTTCCTTCCTTAACATCGTAAATATGGATAATATTATATGCGCGTGGATAACATTTATAATTTAATATATATTATTTTATACTGAATAGCAAATAATTTATCCAAATAAATATCTAAAATTCAACTAATAAAGCATTAATATCTAAATTTCTCATATAAATAGATAATGGCAGATCATAAATATAATGGGAACATTATCCTATATTTTCATCTTTGTTTATAGATTACCGAGTTTGATTTTTAAATTAGTCTTATAATATCCCATATACATAGAAAAGCATTGTTCTCAAAATTATAATACCAAGGAAACAAATCTCATTATAATATCAGATTGATAAGTAATAATTAAAATATAGAAAAAATGCAATAATACCACTACCTACTGCCCTTCCTAGTCTCACATGGCATTTAAAAACTATTAGTAATGATTATTTTTTAAAATATATTTTTTAATATTAATGTATAAATTATTTTTTAAAAAAATAATTTATTAATTTTAAATATTTTTTTTTTAAAAAAATTTGGCCATCGCAATTCCAAAAAAAAAAAAAAAAGTCTTTGTCGCGTTTGCCCCTCTCCATTATCTCTCCCAGTCCTGTGTGTATACGTGCTTCATCACTAGATATAGATGTAGAGAGAGAAACAAGACACACGGAAATAGAACACCAACCTTTTTAATTTTTTTGCTCCGATCATCAGAATTTCTTGATCGGAACATAATCAAGAAGAGGAAGAAAGCTTCGATCGATTCTTCCTTCCCTCCTTCAATGGCGATAACTCAGTAGTCAAATTCCGATGCTTTCTTAGGGTTTGTCGAATGCCACCTCAAATTTCATCCATTCCATATTTCTAACCCCCCTTCTCTCTTCCTCGACGGAGTTTCGCTTTCGCAGGTACTATTATTCCTCCCTCTATCGTTTTTGTCTTTAATCTTCACGCTTTTTCGATCAGTTTTTGTTTTTTAATTGTTTTTTCTTCTTCTTTATTTGATTGATGATTTGATAGGGTGATAATAATATGAAATATATGTGATGGTTAGGGTTAGGGCATCATCTGCTGCTCATACGGTGATGGAAGGTTCAGGGAGTATCTCTGATCCGCACAGAGGTGGGGGTGGAAATAGTAATAGCAGCAGCAGCAGCTTGACTTCTTCTTCGAGGTGGTATGGAATGCTATCGGCTTCTAGTATTATTCAAGCGCCCATTTCTTCTTTGTTAGAGTATTCTGGTCTTTTAAGAACGACTCGTTCGATTCATCAAGAAAATGAGTCTTTGATTTCTGGCGGTCTTGGTGGAGGGGGACATGGTTCTAGTAGACTTGATGATTCGTCGGCTTCAGTGGTGCCTAATAATGGAGAGGTTTCCATTAGGATAATTGGGGCGGGAGAGCATGAGAGGGACGGTTCTGGTGGATTGGTTGTTGGGCAAGTAGGTGGGGCACAGAATGAGGTGTTGGGACAGCAGCAAATGATGGGTGCGGATGCTCTTCAGGGTGATTTGAGGAGTGATCGTGGAGGAGGAGATGCTGATGGCGCTGGTGGTCAGCAGAGTTCAAGTGTGAGTGGGGATGGGGAAGCTGCAGATGAGGCTGGGGCTAATGGAAGGGATTCAACTTACCAGAGATATGATATTCAGCAAGTGGCTAGGTGGATTGAGCAAGTGCTTCCTTTTTCTTTGCTTCTATTGGTTGTCTTCATTCGCCAGCATTTGCAAGGTATTATTTGTTTATTGTTTTACTATCTTAAATCCAGTGGTTTGTGCCTTTTAGATTTCTACATTAGAATTAAGTAATGTGAAAAAGAAAACTGAACCTGAACCATGTGGGGGAATCATATTTTGGAATGGTAATTCCCACCAAGTTTTTGCCAAAAGCTGGGAGCGAATGGATATTAGTTTTTTTTGAACCTACAGACTTTCATTAGAAATGTGATGCAGATGAGTTAATGATTATTTTGGTGGATGAGTAGCTTGCAAATTCTTTCCTGGTCAATTAGCATGGTTTGAGGAAGTTCTCATGAAGCCAAAAAAATGAAAGCACCGATGGTTTTTTTATTTTGCTTTGCTTACCATTACTTGATGGGTGTTAGTAGCTACACTTTTCATTTCATCAATTTGATTCATGAATCAACCCATTTGCACTGAATTCCTTGTTGTCTCGTTCTCACATGCTTCTTATATAATTAATAATGAGTCTTTTAACTACAGGAGAGAATATCTGATGTGCTAACCTATTGGTAACTTACTCCTCAGATTAATCTGTTATCCATATAGAAAATAACCTCTTTTTTCATCCTTGTCATCACTGCTCTACACAAAACAGTTCCTCACACACTCTAACAAGATTTTGAAATGTAAACTTGCATATTTATGAATCTTGCTGTATGGTCAATTGGATTCGTTTGGCTTACCAAATTTTGTATATTTTTTTCTTTTCATCTCAAATTTCTTTTTCCTATTGGCCCTGGTACTTTGTATGCGGAATAGGCCATTTGCTGTTTTGCGGTAATGATTGGATTAGTTAGTTGATCCTATCCATTATCTGGTGTTAACCAAATGGAGAATCATAGGAGTTCATTGTGAGAGGAGATAAGAAGGAAAGAGGATTGGAGAAGGGAAGAACAGCTGATATAAGGACTAGGAGTGAAAGGAAGAGAATCAAATGCTGAAATATGGCGGACAGGAAGAAAGAGATCTTAAAAATCAACCTTCTTAACATGAGCTTTTAATTTTACATTCAATGGAGCTGGATTGAATTCTATTTCTATGATTATTTGGTGGATTCTTCTTGGGTTGGTACTGTCTGGTTTTCATTTACATTATTTTGAGAAAGCCTATTCTCTTAACTGGAGAGGTGGCAAGGCTGAATAGGAAAGGGGCCAACTGATGAGTGCCTTTTAAGCTTTTTTCTAAAGGTTCTTGTGTGAAGCTAACATGGCTGGCTACATACAAGTATAGCCAAATCAAGATGAGACAGACGGATGGTCAGTAAGTGGCCACTATGGGACTACCATAGGAAAGCCTGCCCCTGCTAGCTAACACAGAAAGATATTCCCAGATAACAGTAGTCTGTCTCTATTTGAATCCCTTCCTGACCAGGCCAGGCTGAATTGGGCCACCATGTCGGGATGGGAATGGCTCAGCCCGCATGCATCCTTTGATGAAAGCGCTCCAGACACCTCCTTGAAGTGGCTTGTCAACCATCTTTTCAAAGCACAGAACAGAAGGACAGGGATAGTTCTGAGGAAGCAAAAAGCTGCAATCGATGTCGCAAACCACATTTTGTTTTAATCTAATTACATCTCAATCCTCTTCAACTGTACTCTTTGATGTCTCTTGTTTCATGCTTCTCATGTATTGATACTGAATCTTTTAATTAGAGAAGAAATGTCTATGGTGCTAGCTTTCTAGTTTGTTACACTTCACGGTAATCCAATGTCCATGTATAAAATAACAATCTTTTCAATTCCTGTCACCCCTGATATCCTTAACAACAGTTGCACATGCACCCCCACCCCCACCCTCATCCTTTGTGTGTAAATGCATGTATTTTAATATTGGTCTAATTTTTTAACCTTGTTCTATTCCTTTCATCTCAATTGTCGCTGCCCATTTTTTCTCTAACCAGTGCTTGTACTCATAGCTAAGTCAGTGCTTAGTTGTTTTAAGATCATTAGATTAGGCGGTAACCAAATAAAGAGTTCTAGAGAGTCAAGACAAGAGGAGCAGAAAATTGAAAGGAAAGAGGACAGGACTCAAAATCCAGGGATTTAAAATTAGAGAAAGTGATTTAAACACTTAAACTATTGTTTATAGACTGAGTGTTCTTGAGATATAAACATTCTTTAATTGAGGGTATATAAGCTTAATTCCTAACTACTAGACACTATAAAGGACACTTGAAAATGCTATCCGTTCATTGCTGGGTTCAATAATAAGTTTAAATTTGCAAGATGTTTTTTCATGATTTCTAATGGTACAAAAAAGGAAAACATCTTTTCCATGCACAATACATTAAAAACAAAGAATATTGATAGATCTTCTGCTTTCTTTTCTTCTTCCATCTCTTCTCCTCTTTTTTTTTCTTTTTTTTTTCCCTGTCCCTGACTTCTATGCCTTCTTGAAATCAGACCTCTTAACTGCAGAGGTATGATTTAGTGTGATGTTGGTATATTGAAGTTTGGTGTTGTTCTTTAATTACATCACTAGCTGTTGTTTCTGGCTTTTTTTAAGGGAAAAAAAAATTACAGAAGTTTGAGCATGTTGAATTCTGGCCTTCTTTTCCAAAATGTTTTTATTTCTTATTTTAAAATTTTAAATTTTGTGACATTGCTCTTTATACAAGGAATTGCAGGTTTCTTTGTTACAATTGGAATTGCTGTTGTCATGTTCAAGTCTAATGATATTCTAAGAAAACAAACAGCTCTGAAGGTATTTGAGTTTTTTCTATATGGACTTGTGCTTAGTGAGAATTTAAGCACTTTAGTCGGATTAGATTATGATTTTTGAGCTGACCGTCGGTCTCTGCAGGGGGAGAGGAAAATCTCTGTGCTGGTTGGCAGCGCACTCGCGTTCATGGTCCATGTGGTTGCTGTTTACTGGTGGTATCAAAATGATGATCTTCTGTACCCATTAATCATGCTTCCTCCCAAGTCTATTCCTCCTTTCTGGCATGCTATTTTCATCATCATGGTGAATGGTATGTTTACTGTTTGCAAGTTACATATATCTCTACTTCTGATCGACTGAAGATGCACTTTGTTTTAAGAAAAAATCTTTAATGATGGTACTTGGTCATACTGCGTGCATTGTTAAGTTTTGCATGGAATATGCAGAAAAACACATGCATGCAGAGGAACTCTTTCAGTTTTAGGAATATCAATTATTTTTATGACTTCCTGAAAAGTTATTTACCCTTAATTAAGTACAGTTCCTTTTATGTTCTTGTAAGTGGATGGGATGTTTTGAACCTTTAAGCCACCACTTGTTATTATTTTTCTGTTTTAAGAGGGTTCTTATTGTTGTTCTTTTCCAGATACTTTGGTCCGGCAGGCAGCAATGGCATTCAAATGTGTTCTGTTAATTTATTACAAGAACAGTAGAGGCCGAAATTACCGCAGGCAGGTGAGATATTATGTAGCAAGCATGTGTTTCTATTTGGGTTTTGTTGTTTTGATTTGTTCTAGAGGATCTGAAAAACAAAGGTGGTTGTGGCTGTCTCCTGTCCACTAATCAGATGAAGATCTCAATCAACTCTCTCCATCATTCTATTCAAGTTTTAGTCCTATATTTGTACATTTATTATGTTCCCTTAGTTTCTGACCTTGGTAAGTTTTTCTTTCTAGGGTCAAATGCTTACTCTGGTTGAGTATCTGATTCTGCTGTACCGTGCCTTGTTGCCTGCACCAGTCTGGTACCGTTTCTTTTTAAACAAAGAATATGGGAGCCTTTTTTCGTCACTAATGACTGGGTTGTATCTAACTTTCAAGCTCACTTCTTTTGTTGAGAAGGTATACTGTTTTGTGATTTATTCTTTTTGTTTCCTACATCTGTTTGCCTCTTTTTTTGCATAAATCAGGTTATGCAATTATTGAGCTTGTGTTATCATTTCCTTGATTGCTTTCATATTGTTTGGAGTATTTCAGGTGCAATCCTTCTTTTCTGCTTTGAAGGCGCTATCACGTAAAGAGGTGCACTATGGGGCACATGCAACATCAGAGCAAGTACTGTTGATTTCCCTTTTCTCTTAGATTGGGGCCATGTTTAGAACATTGTGCACATGTCCGCGTGCGAGTCTGCAGTTATTTGCTTAAACTTTCTTTTCAGGTTTTCATAGGGTTCATAGGGCCCAATGATATCACAAATAGTCCATGCTCATTTATGGTGTGATGAAATAAAGAACTTATGCTTATACTTTGGCAAAATGTTAAAAAAACCCAGAGCGAGCCTGCCAATAGAATGTGAATTGATGTATCGAGCCCAAGGAAAATTAACTAAGATCCTAAAAGGTCTTGTAATTTCAGTTTGCCATTAATGAAAACACCATGTCAGCATTATACCACCTGCTTTATTTTAATGACACTCTCTCCCTCTTCTCCCTCTTCCTTGATTTGTTGTAGTTATATTGGAATCTTTTTGTATATAGTTGACTCCCATTCACTAATTATTTAATGTAAGCTAAAAATGTGGAATATGTAATATCCATGATCATAAAAAACCTAAGGATAGCTCATTTATGACCTATGTTTTATTATTATTTTTGCTATTATGCTTTTGTAAAATTATTTTGGAATTGCAGGTTTTCTTTTTAGGCACATGATATAATATTATTTTTAAGATCCAATGATAGCTTTCTTTCTGATGAATCATCCTATCCTTTGTGATTCATCATTTCCTCAGTTTGGCATAGTGGATTTGTGATTATTTTTTGGCATTATCAATTTAATTGCTCTTTAACTTGTTGTGCACGAATTTTTAATCTTTTGTATTCCTTCTTTTCTTGAGATTATGTGCGATGGGATGTCACACACACACCCACACTTGTATATTATATGTTTTCTTTTCTCTAGATTTTGTTGGTGGCTCTTGACAAGTAGATGAGATAGTTTTTCCATGCATTTTAAGTCATCGATGCTGTAATGCAGGTCAATGCAGCAGGAGATCTGTGTGCCATATGCCAGGAAAAGATGCATGCTCCTATACTACTTAGATGCAAACACATCTTTTGTGAGGATTGTGTATCAGAATGGTTAGTTTGTATGACCCAGTATTACTAGCAATCTATATTCTGTTAGCTGTTGAACATAATCTGCTTTTACTGAAACCGACTAGCCAACTGCTGTTAATTCATTTGTTTTTTAGCTGAACTTTTATACGTGTTTAATCTGAACCAAGTCTGTTTTCAGGTTTGAGAGGGAAAGGACATGCCCCTTGTGCAGGGCTTTGGTCAAACCTGCAGATCTCAGATCATTTGGTGATGGTTCAACTAGTTTATTATTCCAGATATTCTAAAAGCTTCTACTGTAGAAACCAGGAGTTTTGCTGCTTGTGAGCTCCACACACGTACCCGAAGCTGCCCTTTTCTGATCATCATCTCACCTATACACGTATACGTGGCTGTTTTTGGCTCTGGCTTGTTCATTAGTTAGTTAACCAAGAAAAATCAAACTAAAGAAAGTAGGTGGAACTTGAATTGGCTGTCCACTTGATTCTGTCGTGAAAGGATGAGTGTGTCAAATGGCCTTGAAGACCCAGTTCCTCAAATGACTAACAATATATGTATCATCCTCATTTGCCTTGAATGGAAATTTTCTTTCATTTTTTTTGTCATAAAACTGTACATGCTTCTATTCTCAAGGAATGAATGAATGAATGCCTTTGCAATTTGGAGTGCATGAGCTTATTTCTAAACATAGCAACCTGGTTTGTTGAAGTTGAACTTTCTGCTTTGTGTTGGTGGTTTAAGTTGGCATTGCACCATCTCTAACCTGTCCTCAGCCAATCAGCAGTCCTGAGCTCTGACCCAATGCAGGATGTGAATTTAGAATCCCCTCACTCCCTTTATTGGAGAATTCCGCTTCTACACTTTCATGGCTGAATAAGCCGCCTTGCAGCCTGCTGGTCTGGCAAGATTGAATCCCTCCGTAACTGGTGCATGCTGGCATGCCCCTTGGGGGATGAATTATGAAAGAAGTCTTGAGTGTAAACTAGTTGGAGATGGGGTGCCAAACAGCTCTTCATGAACTGTTATTAGAAGTCAAGTTTTGGTTGGTGCAAAACGCAACAAAAAATTCGGAGGATGATAAGAAAATAAGGTTAGGTGGGTGTTTGCAAGGTGATTTCAATGGCTTTATGCAAGGCAATCCATGAAGCTGTTCCAACACGATCAAAAGTAGTTATATTTTGCTACCAATATAGCGTGTAAAAGAGTTGTTTTATCGACTTCTGATTGCAGAAGAAAACAAGGATGTTCCTGTGATTTCAAACTATACAGATGAGTTGATGATGGGCCAAATGATGCACAACAATTTATTTATTAGATCAAACAAGTTGATAACTGCAAGCATGTTATATCGGAAAGGAAAATCAGACTTTATTTGATAACAAGTACACAACTGCACACACAATTTCATGCACAAAACAATAAAGAATGATGCCCAAGAAAGAAAAAATCTCCCCAAAACCTTGGCTTTAACCAGTCGCATAACCAAGAAAAAACGAAAAAAAACCAGCCTTGGACAAAACTATTGATGCCAGAGATGGATAGGACTACTTGTTTACGCCAGGTGATACCGATAAGGATGTCTTTTCCTTTTCCTCCTTGTGTATTGGAGACTTTGGAGTGCATTTCTCATCTGCTTGCTTGTTTTCAGGGATATGTTTTGCCTCTTCTTTTTCCTTGCGGACAGGCATACCTGCACTTGGGGGGGCATCTCTTCCTGCATCTTCTTCTACTTCCTTGAGTGCAGGTGCAGCTGCACTTGTGGGGGCATCACTTTCTGAAACCTCCTGTGTTTCTGGTGGTAGGTCAGGGACAGGATGGATTTCCTTCTCAATTAGAGAACGTAATGTGGTCTCAGAAGGTGAGGTGGAGGAGGGTGGAGAAACAGAAAGCATCCTCGTAAAGGGATAAACTTCTGTAACTTCTTCACTGCCTTCGTCCAAATAAACAACATCCTGCATTGTAAGTTGGTGGTATTCAACAATTTCTCTCAGAAAGCGGTTCTCACGAGCATAAACAGAATTGTCATGTGCTAGACGGGCCTTCTCAGCCAAAAGTGTCTCCAATTGAAGGCGGATCTGCCACATCAGAAATCTCAGTTAGATTATTACATTTGTCTCGAAGCATAGTCGTACAAGCACCCTACAGAAATGGCAGGTTTTCCTTGACGATATGAAGATCAACATTGCAGATGAAAAATGAATTACGAAATTAGGACGAACAGCACATATTGGTCTTATATAGAGAACCTCGTCAGAGGAGAGTGCAAACTAGTAGAAGAAAGCATTACCAGATCATCATCGTCAGCAGTGCCGCCCTTTTCACAGCTCTCCCGAAGGATCTTGTTCTCTTCTTCAAGCTGTGAACATCTTTGTTTAGCAAAACCCAGGTCTGCTTTAACTGTTTTCAGTTCCCGCAGAAGAAGTTTTGCTTTGGCAGCAGTAGCCATTGCAACCTGTGAACAAAAGCAAAGGCTAATCATGCATTTCACCAGCTACGAGATTGAAACTAGGCTCACAACTTTGTCTTTTGATGAAGCTAATATTTTCAAATCAATGCTGACCATAAGATTCATATCCTATTTTTAACATTAAGCCATTATTACTGAAAGCTTTAATCTTGTTCGAGGCACAGGCTAAAATCTAAGTCACCAAATGAAACAAGAACGAAATTCACACTTTTCCCACAGCCGCGATAATTTATCTTGTATCTAGAGACCTCCATATTTGGTGACATGCTGCTTAGTAGTTTAAATTAAGTTAATTGAGAACTTAAATCGTATTTGATTTCCAAATTAAATAATTTAAAACATTTCCAGATGAACCAGTGACCCTCAAATACAAAGTTGCCACCTTACGTCGCGAGATGCCTTCAATTGATTTTCATGGTTCAGTGGCTGAGTAGGCTGTTGCATCCATGAAGTATTTTCACCAGGACCTTGATTATGTGCCTCAGAACCTTTTCGCCTGATTTGCAGTTTGCAAGTTTCTTGGATGATTTCTGCAGTCTTGTTTTCCACAATAGTGCGACCTTCCTGGAAAAGTATATCGAAGCAAGAAAATATAATTTCTAGACTTGGTGAATTTTAAATGTATGACTGTTTTATTCCAAATATGTAGCCCTGCAAATGTACTTCGTTAGCATCATTGTCACTTATTTTCATCAATTCTTCTGTAACCTCCCTAATCGATTCAGTGTTTCGTAAAAGAAGTAGGAAAAAAAATACCAAAATTCTCCTCCATACAGAAAACCTGATCTCTAATAACCAACTTTGAATTTAGTTGTTCACTGTTGTATTTAAGAGAGCTTTATATCCACTGCCATAACTCTCAGCAATAGAAAATGGAACTAAAACAACAGCAGTCAAGTTGGAGGACTGTCCTCAGGATAAAAGTGGTAGAAAGTAGGGAAAGAAAAAACCCTTTTGATGCGTTGCGTATACCTTTACAAGTTAACAAGCTGGCTACATTAGCAATCGTTGCCTTGCTCAGGTGATAGATATGAAATCATGAGCTCATCAAGTCGGATCAGGAATAACAACAAGTTAAACAGTAAAAGTACAATGGATAATTTGCCTAGAGTTGCAGAGGAAGCAAAACATCTTACCTCGAAAGCCTTTTCAAAGGTATCACCAATTTGATTAAGGGAAGAAGTAATCTTATCCAAGCCCTTTCGTAGTGTAGGACCATCCATTTTCCTAAAGCCCTCAGGTGTACGGTATGAAAACTGTCAAAGAAACAAAAATATTACAACAATCATTTGATCACCATTGCTCATTTATTTCCTGATTTTCTTCACTCAAATAAGTGAGACTCAAATGTTAAGTTGGTAATCACCTGGCCACCTGCAGAGGTATCTGGCATCTGGAACCTGGATCTTGCTGGTGTTGCAAATTGTTGAGACAAATTATCTTCCTCGATAATTGCTTTTGCTTTCTGAGCAAGAACACCCCAAAAACCCTTCGACCCATTTGTTCCCAGTTTGTCTTCATATGCATCGAACACCTAATGTTCAGGCATCATACCCTCTTCAAATCTACAGCGTAAGAATAACGTGGAATACATCTACTAATGCAATGACATGCAAGCCAATCTGTCATCTTTTTACAGCAACCATTACCAATCATGCCAACAAGGGGCAAGGGCATCAGTCCAGTCATAAAAGACTCAAAGATTTAGGCTCTGGAGATATGAGTATCTAATTTGGAGTCCCCTATTATCTAACTAAAAACAAGTATATATTATCAATTCATGAATTTTTGCCAAACCAAGAGAGGAAAGCATAGAGACTATAAGCATATAAAATTTATTGAATCCTACCACAAACAATATTATAAAACTATCAATGTTTCTAACATATATATATTTTTATCATCTATGCTTCTAATGTTATTGAATACATCACAAAATGACAGATCAATAAAACTGAAGCAGTGATCAGAACCATTTTTTTTTGTAGTCATGACATGAAAGTTGATCGGTAAGATCAATTTAAAGATGCAGACAAGATGAGATCCATTTTCATTTTTGGCAGAGAAAACAAATCCTAAATGTAGCAGAAACAGGAGAAGAAGTAAAAAGGTTCTTAATAGAAAAAAGACGCTAGGAAGACCTCAGATCGCTGAGAGATAGAGCCACCAGCATATGCAGAAGAAAGGGATGATTCACGATGAGCAGCAGATGCCCTAATAGCCTGAGCAGCCAGAGATGGGGATGAAGAAGATGTTGTAAACAATGTGTCATCGTTATTATTGCTATTTTTGTTGTTGTTATCATGGTGGTGGTCATGTTCTGGTGGGCGATAAATCTCTTCTTTGAACGTTGATGCCCTAGTGATTCCTTGTCTTCTCCTATATGCCATTTCTTTTTATCAATAATAACTTGTTCTTGGCCGTTACAGCCACCGGCAGCCGCCACGATGACAAAGTGGAGGTGGCGATCACGGAAGAGGAAGATCACCACGGCCAATAACCGTCTCTCTGTTTTTGGATTTGTCTAACGAACTTTTACTTTGTATTTTTTTGGTTTTGTACCGCAAAAACAAGATATAATTTATTACCATGAGGAATGCTAATGTGACAACACTTGTACGTACGCCTTTTAAGATACTTGCACCCTTTGATTTTTAATGTTTTTGTGATCCAATGGTCTGCATTGACTGGGAGTTGTGCCCCTTCCGAAACTATTACTGGGTGCCTTGCTTCTTTTCTCTGGGATAAAATGCCAAATGAGTGGTTGAATTTGTGTGTGACCAAGGTTCAATTTTATATATTTTGAATACTCAACCTGCGAGGCTTACAACTCACAAATGCATCTTCCACCTTCGCATATGCAAGACAACTCACATATGTTCGAAGAAACAAGTCCGACTGTATGTCTGTCAGTGTCCATTAGGACATCTTTCCAGTTATGGGATCCTTTATTTTATCATCATTGAATCAGTCTCACCAATACCATATCTTCTCTTTATACTTAGTTTATGCAAAAAGAAAGCCTTTTTTATTGTAAAAGTTTCTAGTCCAGATAGTTGATTGAATAGCATGTTAGCAACCCTTTTAATTGATACGTGGTCCAGACTCTTGAGCCCCAAGATTTGATGGAGTCTTCGATAAGGAAGATTTTCTCAAGATCTTTACCTGTCATTGATTAATGCAAGTTCAAGCCAAGATGGAAATGAAGGCTTGCTTGATAAATGATGGGATTGGCATAGCATCTTTCTCAAAAAGAATTGTTTAATCATAGTTAATTACAGAACAATTCCTAGGAGGCTGCAATCATTGACTGCTTCTACAACGAAAGGCTTTTTCTTTGATGCAATGCATTAGCAATATATGTACATGTTGTAAAACATGTTTCCTACCAATGAGCTCTTCATGTTCAATTACATTATGTTACAGCTGAAGAGCCACGTTAGCAGGCTGAGAATTCAAAGAGGAATGTGGTCGGCTATCATTATAAGTCTCGCCTGTTCTGTTTGGAAAAGGTCCCTGCATACCCGAACCATGCTTTGAAAATCTATTCTGCCCCAGAGAACTTATCTGGTCAAGCCGTGTCTTTAAAAATGGCAGATCAAAGATGAAATGACCAGAAACAGGTGGAGGTTGTTCGCTTGGTTTCAAGGCAGGAATTCTCTCAGATGAACCACCAAGTCCATGACCTGGACCTTGAGTAGAAAAGGCTTGATCACCACCTTGACATTGAGTACTTAGAATACGTGTACTGCCACTACGTGTATTGCCCATATTTCGATTAAAACTCGACATGCCTGTGGTTTTTAACGGCCATGAAGATGGTGAAAAACTGTAACTTTCATTCAACCTGCTTTCCAAAGCATTTGACTGAGAGTCCTTGAAACCTAAATCCAATGATTGTGGTTTGTTATCCATCTTGCTTTTCCCCACTTTCCACATTGCTGAATCGTCATCATTTATACTTAAATCAGCAGTTAAAAGATTCAGATCTCTAGCATCAGTGACATATGAATGTGAACCTTGTTGAAGGCCTCTGTTTTGGCTTTGGTGAGGCTTTTCATTCTTTGAGACATTGGCAACATCCATTTCATTAGCAAACGAAACTTCACTTTTAATGTCGCCTAAGATACTGTAACAATTATGGTTTGGCGCCACTTTACTTGAAGTTCCATGCAAGCTCAATTTGTTACCAGCATAAGCACTGCCTCCTCTATCAGCACCAAACATGTGTACTCTTTCACCGCGGCTTATATTTTGGCAGGCAGCAGAGTGTGGAACATCAAAAGTAGGTGGATACTGAGCAGAGGCTGATGCTGCAAAATTTTGACAGTTTGGAGCCTGGAGCCAAAAGTTTGAACCTGAAGTTGAAAAATTGGCAGCAGTGTTCAACCATCCATTTAACTTGCGTCTAGCAACCATTTCGGCAGTTGGCCCTAAGTCCTTAACAAACAACAGTAAGCTTTCGCTGTAGGAAATATCCTGCTGATTCACCTACATCAAGCGAGAAACACAACCATCTGAAAGCTAGTAATCCATGGTATTAGGAAGCATAGATAGAAAACAGAAAACTCCCTTGGGTTAGTCACTTACATGCACTAGTGGCTTTGAATTACTATAAATTGATGAAGTAATTGGATAGTTCTCATTGAGGAAGGACATCCATGGTTTATATGTAGAACGCCTATCTGTTTCATCAGAAGATCTTTTACTGTCTCCAGAACCTGTTGAAGAAAAGCTAATTAATAAATGTTATGAAATTTGTAAAATTATACTTCATGGTAAGAATAAAAAAAATTCTGCATCTCTGTTTCCCTATCGTTGGAACAAATGGCTTCATGCATTTGTGTACAATCCACATTGAAGCACCTCGCAGACTAGGGGTATGAATATTCTTGAGTTTGAAACCTTCAGAATTACTTAATCTAAACAACCAGATGTGTAGTGGGAGCAGATCCGATTATGACCTCATGTCAATGGGATAAAATCATAACCTAGCGAATCTTTTGAATTTAAATGCAAGTGTACGACAAACCACACATGGAAAGCTCCTTCTGGACAGAGAGTTTCTATCCTTTAAAGATACAGATTCCAAATATCGACAAATCACAGATGGAGAGCTCCTTAGATTCATTTTCAAAGCAATTCCTTAAATTTCTAGGTCAACACTTAACATATTCTGTGCATGTTGGGTCTGCCCTTCCCTAAAATGAGTCCTTGAGGAATTTGATTTTGAGAGGGTCAGAACAGAATTCACATCTTACCAAAAAATACTCTGTCGTCTGTTGCATCAGAATGAGTTGTAATACCCAAACATCCAGAGTTCAATCGGATTGCTCTTTTCAGACTTGATGAACAACTTGTTAAACATGGGGTGGGATTTGGAGATACATGGACAGCTGTATTACTCGATTTTAAACTCCTCGCGACCTTAGGGGATGAGCTATAATTTGAACCCTTGGCTTCATGTTGGGGCTTTCTACATCTTGAACCCTTGGCTTCATGTTGGGGCCTTCTACCATTTCTCCTTCTCGTCCCCAAGAATTCCAGTTCAAAATTCTCCGGATCAGTTCTAAGAAGATGGAAAACCTTCTTTGCTAATTCATCTATGGCACGAGCCTGTAAAAACCAACCTTCGACATTCAATTGAAGTGAAAATTTCATGATTCATCTAAGCAGAATATTCTTTGAATATGATTCAGTTATTTGATAGGAAATCGATATCATACCTGTCTGAAATAAATGGTGGAAGAGGAATTAAAGTGCATTGCATTTCCAGATATTAGAAACACATCATGCTGCATAACAGTAAAATTTAGTTATCAGGAAAAAAAAAAAAAACACAAGTTTCTTGTTCAGAAGTTGTACGTTTCACACATCAACCTTGTAAAACAAATGTGCCTTCAAACAAATGTACATTTAAAACCATAAATAGAGAGCTAATACTTGATGAATGAGCAAACCTCAAATTGTTCAAGACTTTTATACATTCCCTCGTGTAGTTTAGCCCTCATGGTGCCGAAATCCATAGGCTCTTTAATGATTTCATAGTACTCCTCAACCTTATCATCAGTAATTCCATAAATAAAATGAACAAGAAAGGACAAATTCATGGTATGAAAAGAAACTTCTGGCCAAATGCCAACCTCATTTGGGTCAACTGGTTCTGCAAATATTTCATGGGTATCTCTCCTGAGACAGAAAAATAAGAAACAAAAGTCAGAGCAAGAAAGAAGACCATTTTCAACCAGCGATAGACACTCCACAGTAAGAACCTCAGCAGCTATGTCATTTCCCCGGTTGCAAAAAACAAAGTTATAATTGGGAATTTAATAATGATCTTAAATACTTAATGCATCCAAGAATTTCTCAGTATCTCAATGATATAAAAACATTTGAGAAAATATCCACCTCTGTAATATGTCAATGATATGCTCAAGCATGCGCTTTTCTGGCACCCATGATGTACATGGCGAACTAGATGGTTGATCTGATGCAGAAGAAAAACTAGAGTCACAACAGGGAAACTTTAAGATCTAATTTACAAAATTAATTAAAAAACATGAAGATCACCTGGAGAATCAGCTTGTCCTTTCTGTTTCGGGCTATCTTTATTCTGCAAAATGGGTTCATCTGGTCCAAAAGGGAATGTGATGTTAGTGTCACTGAAACTTTAAAGCAGCAGGCACTTTGCAACAACATTTTAACGAAACCAAAAGGCTTACCACTATTGATTGGATGATCTTCGTAACTTATTTCTCTGTCATCCGATACATCACTTAACTTGGGCTCCTGAAACCAAACTCAGGGAACAATGAAAACTTTCTATCAATCTATACAACCTCTAGAGCCATGAGGAGAGACCAAGAGGCAACAATCAAGCACATCATGACAATCACAAAGTACTGGTTAGTTACTAGCACTCTATAGAAACAGGTTTTGCATGTCATGGTAAAGTAGCAGGCTTTTTAAAATTTGAATACAACATAACTCATATGCTGAAGGTAAGAATGCAGTAGAAAGAGAAGAAAAAATTCTGAACGAGCCCCACAGCCTTAAGAATTACAATAAAAGCAACAAAGATAGTAATGATCAAGTAAAACCCATATGCTGTATTTGAGCTGAAATGTTGGGTGGGGTCAATCAACTGCTACTTCCAATAGCACAGCACAGATTCTTCTCATGAATTTATGTAGTCATCAACTTTCACCCATACAGGAGCCCTCTTTAAAAAGCCCCAACAACTTAGAAGTTAGATCCCAAATAAAAGAACAATTGGGCATGACCAACTCAATTATAGTGAGCAAGAAACCAGCAAAATACTCATCTTTGCAGATAATTAGCTCCATAAAACAAAGAATTTGATGGAAATGATGGTTGTTACCTCACCCCTCCAACAAACCCGAGTAAATAAATAAATGGATAGATAACAAAAATAAAAGGGAGGCCAAGAATAAAAACCTGTTGAGAATTGGGAGTAGAAGCCACATCTTGAGGAGGTTTAAGCTTCCTCTTTTTCTTAGCCCTTGTCGTACAGGCTGGACCCTCAGTTTGGTTCTCCTTTTGCCGGTCTAACTCCTTGTCTTGTACCTCGGCAGCAGTGCTGGTACTAGTGCTAGTAATGCTCCTAGGAAGCCTAGTTTTTTTAGCAACAGTGGTCCTCCTTGGTGGCTGAGCCTTCCACAAATCCAAAGCAGATATCCTAGGACTCCTTCGGTGTCCCTCTCTCAGCATTCTCCCACTCTTCATTTTTGTACTTTCCTAGCCAACAAAACCAAAAGAGAAACAAACCCACATTGTCAATTTCGTAACTTTATGTTCACTCATTTCAGAGAAGACAACTTTACACTCAAATAATCAGCAAACCCCACCTCAAGTTTGACAAGAACAACAACCCATGTTGCTTTTTTCACCAGCACAGAGCTTTATAGAAAGAGACGCAGGTGGTGACGAGATAGTGAGCAATGCGAATGGTAAAGAGGGTGGTGCATTGAAGAAGTACAGCTAGGAGGAAGCAAATGGGGTGTAGTTTTTTCCATTTTAGTGAGAGATATGCAAAATTTTCAAGCAAGGAAAATGCTTAAAAACCCCATTAATTGATTTGATTGCCGTTGCTATTTGCTGCTGATTGTTAAAAATGAAATCTTTTGTTTACAAAATAAAAGAGTGGTATTTGGCAGGTGATTACAGGATGCTCCTGCCATCGGAGAGTACTGACACACAGGATAAATAATAAACTATCTTTTAAATATAATAATAAAAATAATAATTGAAATGAAGGGTTTTTTGAACTCTTCTGCCCTGTAATGAACGGAAAGAGAGAGACAGACAGAGAGTGTGGGGTTCCACAGACCGCAACCAGACAAGAAACGAATCAGCTAAAAGAGACTCTTCCCTTAATCGTTTTCCTTTATTTATTTATTTTATTACTGGAAATAATAGTTTCTTTTTAATTTTTTTGCCGTCAGTCAAGGCTTGATAGTCCATGAGCCGAGTCTGTTGTCACATCCTGGCCACTTCGACCTTGCAGCAGGCCCATGTTCTTTTGGAATAAAAAACTTTCAACTTATTTTTCACATTAAAAAAATAATAATGACGAATTGGTAGAAAATATAAGATTTTACACGTAAATTATACGAATAAATTCTTATTATTATTTTTTGCTGCAAAATTTAAATCCCCCCTTGTTTTTCATTTTGGTTAATTTTCTCTTTAATTGAATAAGATTTTATTATTATTATTATTATTATTTTCAGCAGAATTGTTACGAATGCTGTAGTTATGTGCGTGTGGATGGCTTGGTTGGGAGGACTAACAGTAGATTAGGGAGGGGAAGCCTTGACCATTAAAACAACAAAATAATTATTTCTTACATTTAATGAAAATAATTGCATTCACTATCTTCCATCTTCATAGGATACATTCGCCACGTGAAAGCTACTTTAACGTTTGGTTTCTTTCTATTTTAGGATATCCTCCTAACCCCTGATATTTGAGATATTTAATTAATTTTATAGTTCCGACAATTTAACCCACCTATTATTAGCGGAGTGGCGGGCAAGATGATCTATTTATAAAAGTATAAAAAATTCTTTTTATGTACCTGGGAATTTTGTTATAATTAAATATTTAAGAGATAATTTAGAAAATAAATCTTAAAATAAATAAAAAATTAAACCTCCTTGAGGATTAACTTGCAAAAAAAAAAACTATCTTTATATTAAAAAAACATAGATTCAACACCTAGCTGAACATAATAGACCTCTGAGCCTGTGAGTTTATATATATATTTAGGTTAAGTGTTTAGCTGAGAGTTTAGAAATAATAAGCCTGATAGCTTTCTAAATCCATATGTATTTGAGTTTGATATTTGTTTTAACCTGAAAATAATAAGATTTTGCTCTTTTTTTATTATTTTTTTAGCAAATTCAAACAAAAACAATAAAATGTTGAATTTGATTTTTCATCCATTTTATTTTCAATAAATTTCTATTCATATTGCATTTTGACATTAGTTTTTTTATTTGATTTTATACTTGCATTGTTAACCATTTTTTTTTCATCTATCAAAATTAATGTTATTATTGGAATTTCTAGCTCAAATCTTGTCTAAGTTGGGGTTTTGAAATCAACCATTTTTAGTGTTGTTTGAGAATATGTTAGTTTTATCTTTAAATGTGTTTTAATTGTTGTTTTTTTTATTCATTATTATTATTATTTATTTTTAGATTTCATACTTCTTATTTTTTTATATTAAATTTTATCCTCATTATTTTTTATTAAATTGGTTGAGAAATAAATTTTTTAATTGAATTTATCTTTAAGATTTCATAGGCAAGTTTTCTTCTTTAAAAAAAAATGATATTTTTTTTTGTTTTGTTTTGTGTTCTAATTCTATTTTGTTAACCTTTAATTATTTTTTTTTATTTCACCCGTATAATTTTTTTTATCTATAAATAACCTATCAAATTATAATTTTTTTTAATTTCACCCCCTATGATTTTTTAATCTTTTAAATATGATTCACATTCTTTTAATTACAATTTATTTTGTTTGGAAATATTTTTATTTTTATTATTATTATTTTTGGGTTTTGCTTTGTCAAATTTTATTCTCATTTCTTTTGTTGATATCTTTTATTTTAGAATTTTTTATTAATATTCTTATATAATTTTATCCTTCAAAATTAAAGTTGTCGAGAGTAAAATTTCTTAATTAAATTAAGGTCTAGGATTTCATAAACTATAAGTTTTAGATATTAGACCATGTTTAGGATGTTTGTCTAGTGTTTTTTTTAAGTGTATTGTTCTTATATTTAATCTTTTTTTTGTTTTTTTTTTATTTTTGGGGTTTGATTCTTTTGGGTTAGCCCTTTATATTTTTTTTTAATTTCACTTTCTATTGTTTTAAAATTTATAAATAATCTATTAAATTACAAATATTTTCAGTTTTATTTTTTAAGATTTTTTTAATCTTTCAAATTTATTACTTATTCTTTTAATTGCTATTTATTTTGTTTGAGATTATTTTAATTTTTTTCAAATTTCATCATTCATAGTTGTTTTTCTCTTAAATTTTATCCTCATTTTTTGTTGCTATTTTTTTGCAAGTCTTTTTATTAATATTTTTCAATGATATCATTTTTTTAAAAATTAAATTAGTTGATAATTTAACTTTTTAATTAAACTTGAATGCATGATTCAATGAGTTGCAAGGTTTTAAGATTATATCAGCTCACTTGGGATTTTTTAGTTTTTTCTCCATTTTTTGAAGTGCATGTGTTTTTTTAAAGTTTTAATTTTTTATTTCTTTTATAGTTTTCCTTCTATAATGTCAATACTCGATTGTTTGATAATTCAATAAGTTCATGTATTGTTCTTTTTGTTAATTAATTAATTATTATTATTATTTAAATTGTCAATTAAATTAATGAATAGATACTTAGATTTTTTTTTATCTTAACACTTTTCTTATATAATTTTTGTTTTCAGCCCACAGTTGACTATAGATAACATTTCTAGTATATTATATTTTTTAATTAATTGATTGGAAATGTGCTCTAACTTTTTTAAAGAAAAAATATATTTTTTATATATTTTGATATATTGATTTTTAAAATAATAATAAAATATTATTTTAATACATTTCTAAACCAAAAAAATATTTTAAACCATAATACAATTACAATCCTTAACAGAATGGTAAGAAACCATGATCAATATAGAATGTCACATATAAAAAATAACTAAAGCACTAAATTGTTCATGAACTAAAATAATTAACTAGGTAGGTTTGGAATTATCACTAATTTAAAATGTTTTTTATTTAAAAATATATAAAAATAAATATTTTTATGTTTTAAAAATTATTTTTGATGTTAACACATTAAAACAATTAAAAAATATAAAAAAATTATTATAAATATTTTTTTAATTTTTAAAAATATAATTTACATCACATTTTTCCAAGTACACTAAATCAAATTTAATCAGCCCGGCTGGTAAATTTATAAAGGTCAAACATCGAGTAAAACACAATGTAATTTTGTTTCATTTCTTTCTCAAAATAACTATTTTATTTTTTGTTAAAAAAATATATTTTAAAACCATGTCGTTTTAAGGCGAGTTACATGAGCTGTGACCCAAATCTTACGTATTATAACAGGAATTCCGTATCCTTTCTCCAGAGACGAGGAACAAAAAAAATGATTGGAAGGGGCACGTGAGTTTTATAGATTCTGAGTGCATTTTTCATATTGTTTATTTCTCAATTAAGTATTTGAAGTCTTATGTTTTTCAATCAAGTGCCTTGCTTTGCATCTATGATTTACCACGTAGAAATGATAATTAGTAAAAGACTTCGTTAACGTAGTGGAGAGCTGGTGATACTGGGAGTTCACAAGTTCAACTCCTACCTTGGATAATGCAGAGGGCTTAGTTGTGTCGTCAAGACAATTGTCAGTAGTCAGGTGAGGACCAGTTTGGTTGCTCTTATCATCATCAATTTTTAGTTTTACTTGTGGTTGTTGCGGTGGTTGTCTTGTCCTTTCCTGTCGGGATTTCCCATCTTGCTTGCTTCTTCTATAAAAAAGAGTCCCTGTCTTTCTGTTCGGGGTCTTCTGGATATCTTCTTCTCTTTTTGCAGCCTTCTTTTTAGATCCATTTTTGCCTCTACTTGCCCCCACCCACCCACATATATAATTGCGGTGCTGTGGCGCTGTTGGATTCTTCACTTATTTGAAGACGAAATTCTTCTACTTTAGCTCTTGCAGTTGGGGTCGCTGCTGTCAAGTTCGATTTCTTTCCACTTTCTTGATTTCTGTGGTAATTTTCTTACAGTTTTTCTTCTTTTTTTTTCGAGCATTTCCCAGTCGTGTAGTGTTTTTTCTCTCTCTAATGTATCTCGGTTCGCATCCTTTATTTGTTTGCCTGTGAATTACTTACTACAGTTCTGGTAATTGGAAATGAATCACTTTAAAAAAGAAAAGAAAAGGAAATTGCAGTTTGTGTCCCTTAGCTATAGTAGTAGTTGTAATTCATTTGATTGAAATACAAGAAGCTCAATCTTTATGCAATCAAAGCCCACTTTTCCCTAGCTATAGCTGTAGTGTTTAGGGTACAATAATCAAGCTAAAATATCTTGAGTGGTGCATATGCAAAACCACTTTTCGTTTCTTGTTCTTTTTTAATCTTGGCACGCTTGCATTTGTAACTGATGAGAGAATTTGGGTTTTGCTTACTGGGTTCGGAGGCGGTGTTTTCAATGAGTAACTACTTTTAAGATTTCTAATTCATATGCCCTCCCTGCTCTTAGGATTCAACTCATTGCATCTAGGGACTTGCTCCTTCTAATAGAGTTTCAGTTTAATTCAACAGATTTTCTTCTCCCTTTTTTTTATGAATGTTAAACAGAATTTTACGAGTCTCTGAACAACTACTTTGCTAAACGTTTTCATATTATCCCGCTGCTGGTGGTGGTGGTGGTTGTATTGTAGAGCTTACTTAGCGGAAGTCAATTGAGGAAGCTTTTTATTTTTTTCATTGTTATTATCCTAAGATAAAGGGTGCTTAGGGGTGGTGGTGTTGCCAGGGTTTTGAAGAATAGATGGTTTTCATTGGAGTCATCTGCATGCAAGCACTCAGCCACCTATGGGCATTTCTTTTACATGACTATTTTATCAACAAGGCGACAATAATTTTCTTTTTTAAATTTAACAACATTATCTCCTCAAGGTGATTTAAGGAAAATGGTTGTGCATGGTTTTAGTTTCTTGTTCGGATCTTGTTCAAGGTGATTTTGTTATATTTGCTTTTGATCAACATTAGCATGGAGGGGCTAAGGTGGATGGTTAATTTGGTAATCAATTCACCTATTCTTATGTTGTGGTGCAAAGACGAGCTGATGTAGAACAAGCAGAGGGATTTGAAGGAAAACATAAAAAGTGAAATCAATTTCTTTTTCACTAACTTGCACTCCCGATCCTGCTTATCTCATGTTTTTCAATATTTTTTCTGCTCCTTGGTATAGTTTCAGATGGATAGGGATTCACAAGGAACTTTACATGATGTGCCCACATCCACTGTTCATTTCAATGTTAATGGTGGTTTCGGGGGTGGCCATTCTACCCTCCCAGCAGTATGTGCTCTGTGCCAAAGAATTATATTACCTGATAATGATGATCTTGAGATTATCAGTATATGTGGGGACTGTAGATTTTTGTTGCTTGAAGATCTTGAGAGGCCCGCTCGACACTCTCATCGGAGGAGGTGTCCCAGAGGAAGAAGAACCAGGTACAGCAGTGCAGAGTCGAGTGAAAACATTTTCCCACAACAATTTTCTCATGTGATTAATTTGGCTAGGCAAAACCAGTCCACTGTTCATGGGAATGAGGATCGCTCTATAGATGTTTATTGTTCTGCTAGGTTGTTACAGCATACAAGCTCCCGCATGATTCCAAGTAGTTCTCGAAGATGGCAGCATCTTTCTTCAGATTCTGAAAGTGAGGATGATTTTGGTAATGTGGATTCACTTTATGGGGATAGTGAAATTAATTTCAGATCCAGTAGATGGGTTTTCCATAGTGGGAGTGATGCCATTTCTTTTAGTGCATATGAGGGGGGCTCTGATGCTTCTGTGGACGGACTTAGTGTTTTGGACCCAGAAATATTTATTCAAGCAGGTGAGGGAAGCAATTTTGACAGTGATACCGACATTGATCCAATGCATGCTGGTCTCCACCAATGGAACTTTGATGACCTGGAAGAGGAGGAAGAAGGAGAAGAGGATGGTGAATGGGAAGAGGCTGATATTGAGGAAGATACTATTGAATCTGTAGAAGCAGGAGCTCGACTTCGAAATCTGTTTGTTTCAAGTCCTAGTGAAGTTAATGGCCCTGTTAGATGGCACATGCAGTCCCATTCACCAGAATTTGAGGGCCTGAATCGCCAGAGAACCAGGCAAAGTAGACAAGCACATAATCATGACTTCGCTAACTTGGAAGAATTGGAATTACCGCAGCACATATGGAATTATGAGTTGGCAGATTATGTGACAGGCTTTGGGGATTTGCTTGAAGTTCTTACTCATTCTGACATTGGAAGGAGAGGAGCACCTCCTGCAGCTCTGTCTTTAGTGAATAATCTACCACTTGTGATCATCAATGGGGAACATGATAGGCATGATGGTGTAGCTTGTGCAATCTGCAAGGAGCTTTTGCCAATCGGCACAGAAGTTAACCAGCTTCCATGCCTTCACCTATATCACCCTTACTGTATATTGCCATGGCTGAGTGCACGAAATTCATGTCCTCTCTGCAGGTACGAATTCCCAACTGATGATAAAGACTATGAGGAGGGTAAGCAAAACTCAAGTACCAGAATGGGGATCCATGATGTTCAGCAGCAGGAAGCTGGTGAGGACAGTTCCTCTGATGTCTCAGATGAACCTCTTGAACATGGTCAAACCGGAAGGGAACTCCTAGATGGGGGCCTGCCCTTAAGTACTTCTGGCAGAGAGGGCAGTAGAAGGAGATGGTTTCTGCTTGCTGCTGCTCCCCTTGTTAGCATTTTGGGTATTGTCCTTGTGATGTGGTGGGACAATCCTCTAGGAAGGCGGGCAAATAGTTATGGCAACTTCCCTGAGCGAGGCTTGTATCAGATTCAAGTTTCTGGCCCGTCCCAGCCCAACCGAAAGGTCAATGAGAGGAGAAGGTGGTGGTTTTTTTCCTGAGGTTTGGTTGAACGAGGTCATGCTGATGGCTGTCCATGCCTAATTGAAGGTGTTTAGTAGGAGTGAGATTCATTCCCGCATTGATTGATTCTAAAGTGATGTGCATGCGATTCTGGAAGTCCGGTGATGATTTGATCTTTTTAGTTGATGCTTGGGACCATGCGATACCATTCCACTGAATTTATTGCTCAAGAATCCAAAACGAGGGCCTCACGCAGCTAGATCTGTTCGTGATTGGATGTCCTCCTTTCATCGTGTTCATTTCGTTTAGGGTTGGCGCAAGTGTTCGCTTCGGGCAAGATTTTTCATGTTTTTTTGCTTATCGAAATTTTTATTTTCGTTTGGCGTGGCATAAACGAAAGAACGGGAGAAATCAGCCTGAGCTGCTGAGCATCCTTTCTTTCCAACAAAAACCCGTGTCTTGTTTTCTGTCTCAAAAGTAGACTCTTTCTCGTGGTTCAAGGCATGCTGACATAAGTTTCTGCTTCGAATGAGTTGGGAGCGATCAGTTTTTACCTCTTTTTGTACGAGGGCTCCAACCTTGAGTGAGAAAACACGCCATGTATTTTTGTTTCTGATTATTTCATAAACTTTATATACCGTTTGTTTTTACACAAACTGTGTCTGTGCATTTTAACTGTGTGCCTCTTAAAATTACATTTAGTTTTAAATTATTTTTGTGTTTTCTATTAGTAGTTTTGATGATTTGATATAAACATAAAAAGAAAAAAGAAAAAAGAAAAAAAACCAGATTGATGTCTATATAAGCTTGAACAAACACTCGTCTTTGAACGTAGAAATTCATGGATGCTAGTAAAATGACTGTAACCCATAAACCTCGAGGAGGATATCCAAGCTTAAGCTGGCATAACTTGATTGGGAAACCGGGCTCATCGCCATACACTTCAAATGTGGTTCTCGTAACTAAATACTTTACAGGAACGGAAATACAGAAAAAATTAACCAAAGAGAGAAGCGTTAAGAATGATATGGCAGCTGATGGATGAAAAACAGAATCAAATTGAATTTAAATGAGTATTCCGGAGCTCCTTCCTGCAGATCTTATAAACATAGGCTATGCCAACAATTGGTGCCGATGTCCACCCGCCCTTCAAGCGGTCTCAGGCTTGAGTCTCACAAAAAGAAGAGTTGTTTCAAGTTTTTGGTCATCTACTTGGCTATTGACCTGAGCAGGCAGTAATATAAATTGCAACTGAAGATAGCTCCATGTCAGCAATGGCTTGATCAGCACTTTCAGAAGAGTAGGTTGAGATAAAGGACAATCCATCCAGCCATTGAGAGAATAGCAAAAATATGAACCCAGAATAGGACAGCAGCAGCTTCTCTTCCACATCCTCTTAGGTTGGCCACAGCACCTAGAGACAGGAAACTAATTAAGTAAAGAGACGCTACCCTCTAATCCCATCCCAACTATAATAAAATTGATTTCTAATCCCTGCTTTCAAATGAATTACTTTAGCTGTTTGACATTTTAAGGAAGGAATCTTCCATATTTTCCCTTTGGCCAATTTCTAACCCAGTTAAATACATTCTTCGTATACCAGATCAGATAAAATATCAATTGCCTTTTCTTTTTCTTTTTTCCTCTTGCATATCATGACAGTTTCATAATAAGATTGATCATGAAATGCTAATTTTCTGATTGCTTAAAAGTTTGCCTTCAGATTGAAAAGGCATATATGAAAGTTTCCTGGAAAGGAAAAGAAGATTTACCAGAAAGGACAGATGTAGGCATCGAATGCTGCAGAAGCAGAACAAACCGGAACATCTTATCACCAGCAGGAAGGAAGCCAAGCTTATCAGCCAACATAACAATGCCGAGTCCAGTGGGTGGCACCAAAACCAACCTGCCAAAAATAATAGCAGCAGTTGTCCGAAACCCAAGTTTAGAACTTCCAGGTCCTGCAGTGAAACAAAGAGCTTTCACTTGAAATCCACTAAGCTGTTAAGCTGATAATCTAAATTTTCAACAAAACCATGAGGCCATTACTCTGAATAAGCCGTTACTCTGAATATAGTTTATAAGATGGCACAACATAGTAACAAGAAGATTGTCAGGAATTAACTCACCATCAACGAGATTGCCTCCTAGTGCCAACAAAATGCATGGAATCATGGCCTCCCTGAGAACCAGAACCAGAAGCAAACCAAGTAGATGCACTTTCATCATGCAATGAAAAGGTAACTTAGCAAGAATGAATAAACTACTCATGTCTCAGCACCATAAATAAATTCTCCTTGATTACTTGAAGGCAAACCAAACATCATACATGTAAGTCAAGCTTCATTTTCAGAAGTTACAGAAGAAGATGGTTTTGGTTCTATTAAATTAGCAAGGATTGCAAGCTAACTCCACCCTGTTTGTGGAGTTCACATGTATTCAACACACACATGATGTTCAGAATGAATTAGCATTAACTAATTACACAAGCCTTACAGTTCCAAGAAGATTCAATTCGATGTTTATGCCAGTTAGAATAGCAAAAACTTGGTCATGTTCATCAGAAAAGTTGAGTATCAATGCTACTTTCCACTCCCTAATTCTTGTATTACTTCAAGTGATTTGACAGACATGATAATTCAGATGTAGGCCCGTTGAGTGTAAAGGCAAATGTTTCAAGTCCCAGGTCTAACAAACCTCGCAAGAGCTTTCAGAATCTCACTGTTTACATGCTATGCATGTTTCTAATTCCTTAAAACTATATTGACTCACTAACTCCATGTATGAAATTAATTCAAATTATAACAAGAATAGCTGTTCCTTCCTTTATTCTCCCTTTCAATAGAAACTTGTCAATGAGTCTGGTGCACATGGGCAGCAAAATTGACATCTTCCAATTTGCTTGCAATCAGAAAAACGACCAACCACAAATAACAAGAAATGCTTTGGTGTAAGATGCAAGCATACCCAAGAATAATGCAGCTGTCAGTGAAAAAGAAAAGGGGAGAATCAGTTGTAAAGATCAATTGCTTCAAGAACGGTACTGCACCAAGGAACATAGCTAGGATCTGCAAAAAACATGTACATATGAAAAGGAAAGTTAAAAGAGGAGAATAATAAAAAAATTATTCTCTCCCTCGCTACCCTTTCTCCTCCTTTTAATATAATGCACTCTGCTGGAAATAAGATCCAAGGCTTTTGACAAGAACCAACTTTACTAAGCCAGCTCACAATGCCAAATTAGTTAAAAAGTGGAGCATAGAACTTTGGCCCATTAAAGGATGGTGAAATATAAAGGTGATCGTATGCTTCATCTTTAGGCCTATCATAGTGCCAATAAGTGGAAGAATAATGATATTAGCACAACCATGTTAAGGGTTATTTCCTATTCAGGCCGTATAAGATGTGCCAACACAACATTCCATGAAACCAAGTGCCAGCTCCACTTGTCAACAGCATTCTTACAACCAGGCAACAGATTTTGCAATTCTAATAGGTAACAAGAATCTGATATTGCAGTTTCATGGCCTCACTTACGAGTTTGCCAAAAAAAACCAAAAAAAGAGGTCAAGGAAAAAGATGGAACTTACCGAAGCAATGATAGGGGGCTGAAGAATTTGCTTGAGCTTCAACTTGTCATAGACAAAGACAAGAACCTGTTTGATCTGCAACACCAAGAGATAAAGAAACTCAAGTCCATGCAGATAAAATATTGATATGATACATCACCAGCATCTGGTTAAATAGGAAAAAAATCATTTGTATGTGCTTTTTTCAAAAGTTCATGGTGTTGGGTCAGAGCTTAGTGAAAGCTCTAACAAATAGCAAGAGCACTGATCACCAGTATTGAGAAAAGTGGTAAATTAGTCTTAAAACCACTTTAAAAATCAGTAAAAATCTGTCTTAAATACCAAGAACAATAAGTTTCAATGTCATTAGTTGTGAAATTCATCATAGTACCATTTCCTTGCTAAAAATATAGAAACTTAAGAGCAGATTGCAATCAATTGACACCAAATAGTAGATACCATTGGCACAGAATGTCAAGTTATTCATCCATAAGATAATCATGATCTGGAAGTTTGATTGTCAACTGTTTATCAAACAAGTAAAAAATGCAAACATAACTTAATTCATACCATCCCTCTCTTTGGAACATCTGGTTCTGCCGGTGCCTCCTCCTGGGCAAGCAATGGGACTTCCTCCATGGGAGCATCTTTGGCTGGCTTCTTGATGGGAAGATTCGGTTCATCAAGATCAAAGGTACCTTCCGGAGGAGGTGCCAACATGTTAAATACATATGAGTATAGAATGATTGCACCAACCTGGCATGCATCAACCAGAGCTTAACCAGTCAATTTCTTGAGAATATACATGTATAAAGACATGTTTTAACAGTAAAAAAAATTATTTCCTTAATTTTTAGCTTCCAGCTTGTTGGGTGAGGTAGTGAAAAGAGAGTAAGCAATCACGGAGTGTTAAGAGTTAGTAGTGAGAGAAACCCCAAACTTATTTCAGCAAGAAAACTGTATTTGTCACGAAGGATACCATAAATCTAAGAGGAAGAAGTATGCAAGGTAATTTATAAACCACCAAAGTATGACATGGTTTTGCAACTCTGATCGTAACATACAAGCAATAGCAAAAGACTAACAGACGCTTGCGACTTACCCACTGGCCAAACGAGATGTAGGCAGTCCCATCTGTGCTACATTTTTCCGAGTCACCAAAAGGGTTGGATGCATCTCTACATAAAGCTGCAATCAAGACAAGTGGCACATTCCCAATATTCCCTGCACGTTATAAACAAAGGTTTGAAAAGAGTGAGCACCAGCACATTTGAAGCGCTAATATGTAGAGACTGGAGTTTATGTACTTAGAAATTAAAAAAAATGCTGAGATTTTCAAAATTACTGCATAATATACACACTTGTTTTTGAAACTTGCACATGCATTTCACTGCCCAAGAAGCAGACAAATTAATAAGCACACACTCAATATTAAAATTTCAAAAAAGGAAGTGGCTCACCAATTCCGATTTGTACAATTGAAAACTTGAAGAATGGGTAAGGTGGCCGGACAATTGATGCAACAATAAACCCTATTAGCGAGCCGCAGACGGAGCTAAGAACAACATTCACGGGAATAAACCACCTGCAATCAAACAGACAGCAGCTAAATTAACAACAAACCCTATTACAATTTCGCAGATGTAGTAAATTGAAAAGGAGAAGCAGGAAATAATTACCACTCCAACATTTTCTGTAAAGTGACAGCTTGTCCAAGTTGCGAAAATATCAAACAAGGAAGCAGAAGTGAAAACACCAACTGCACATATAACAAGAAAAGATGGTTGTTTAAAACAACCGATTAGTACAGTTTCATAACAAAAGCAGCAATGAATAAAATAAAAATAAAATAGAGTTGGGGTTGGAGTTGGTTTAAATTTATTTACCCCATTTAAGAGTTTCCTTCCACTAGCAGGCAAGATGTTAACATACTTGGAGGCCATGAGAAATCCCAAGAAGCACATGGTAAAAACTTTGGCAATGGGCAGAACAGCAATTTTGATGGTGCCCAAGAGAGTCTGTCCTCCTCCCACCTGATTTGATCCCATGGTGTCCACAGCTAATAAGAATCTCTCCATGGTCTTTCCTGTGATCCCCTTGGCCGATCGCTACGCTCATTCACCAAGTCTGCTCTGCTCAGACAATCATTTAGCTATGCAGCCCGAGAAACAAGACACTATATTAAAATCCATTTCAACCAAATACCAAACACGCTCGTCTAATGAATCGTCTCCCTATACTATTGGAGTAAAAAATTCATGCATGTAGGTAATAATCGACCCAGCCCAGCCCGATCCAATCTAATCAAACATATTATTATTTAAATAACTTTCTTAATAAAACAGAGAAGAATGACATTCTTGAGAGAGAGAGAGAGAGAGAGAGAAAGGAGGGAGAAAAGGCATACCAATTAAAAAAAAAAAATGACGAGGGAAAAAAGAGAGACGGCGTGTCTCCTTCCTCGGTGCAGGTTCTCTTCCCTTGGGTTGGTAGAAGAAGACAGAGAAGAACAATAAACTGAAAGAAAGAACGAGAGACGGGGTGATATGAATGGTTCTGCAGATTGATGATGCCACAATAGGGTTACAGACAGATTAATCTAACGTTGTATCAATCGAAGGAAGTGAATTCTTGTACTCTTCTTCTTCTTGTTACTCCTCCTCTTCTGTAAATTAAATGAATCTTATCATACGAAGAAAAGATGAGAGGGGGGGGTTAGTGTGGAAGGACGGAGAGAAGGCTTGGAAGAAGAAGCAATATCCTGTCTTGTTGTCGAGGAGGGGAGAAGGGAGAAGAGGCTGTTAGCTGTTGATAAAAAAGGCGAATAGGAAGCTTATAAAAAAACACATTGATGAACGCACAGACTGACTGTTGCGTGCTGAATTCCGTTTCTTTTCCTGCGGTCCTGTAACGGTGGAGAGGTCGGTCACTCACGCTGTTANAATATAATTTAAATAGGCACTAAATTTTGAATTGTAAAAGTTAACCCATTAGCTGTCTCTTATACACATCTAGATGTGTATAAGAGACAGCCCCCACCCCCATCGTAAACAGATGGGACACGTCATAATTTCTTCAAGGATTTTGTTTTTGTTTTTGTCTTATCACTGAATAATCTTGCTGTTAATATATTTTAAATAAGCCTATTAATAATAATTTCTCAGGGTTAAAGCAGTCCCTCCTCGACTGTCAACGTCTAATTAGGTTAAGTTGATGTTCTGTAAGATTAATATCCAGGTCGTCGCTGTGGTGTGAAAAGAGAAGAATACATCAGCTTACGTGTCAAATAATTTCTCGGTAGCAAGGATGGATGCAATTTGTGCGGACCTTCTACCCTCTTTCCTACCTGTTCTCTTCTTTTTTGTCTCTGTGTTTCACGGATACCATGTGCTTTGTACACTTCTTTTTTTAAATTCCTTTTCTGTCCCTGCTCTTGCGGAGGAGGCATCAAATAGGTTTCAAGTTTTGCCTGGTGGAGCGTGGAGGATATTTTCTTTAGATATTTTTTAAGAGTTCTCTTGTCTTGAAAAATATTAAATTATTTTTTATTTTGATATTCTAATATAAAAAAATTATTTTAATTCATTTTTAGACAAAAGATATTTTAAAAAAACCAAACACACGTATTATCAATTTTAAGACAAGTAGAGGGAATTAAGCATGCTTTTTCTAGTTTTGTCATTGATAAGGCCGTATGTATGTATGTATGTATGTATATCTGGCGGGATAAGCCGCCATGTTTACCTTGGGGCATTTACTCGATTTGTAACTAATAAATCTTCAAAATCAGTCCTTTTCTTCGGACAGTTTTCTTTGAAAGGCACTATGCATGTGCGGGATGACGTAGGATAAGGGGGGCGAAGAAGGAAGGATGCAACTGCCCTTCCCTCCCACCCACCGAGCAACCCCCTCAATCTTCTTCTTCTTCCTTTTTTTTTTTTGAGATTCCCAATTTGTTATTATCATTTTTTATTTTAAAAAAATATAATATTTTTAGGGTTTAGCCTCTTTTAGATAGTAGAAGTGTGTTTCAAATGATTTTAAGACACCATCGTAGAAGAATTGTTTTAATAAGAAAAGGACATGTTACTCATCAAATCCATGGCTTCCTTCACTTATTTCCTCTGGGCTAATTATGAACCCTGTACATGCTTAGTCAAGTTGTCTAAAAGAGCCCTCAAATTCCAACCTTGTCATATTTTATGATGTATCATGTCTGTCTTAAATCCCATCATCATTTCAAAACCCAATAATGTAGATTACATGATCAGAGAGTGAAGGTGGTGATAGATAGTTAGTTGCTGTCTTTTTAAAATACATTGGAATTGATCATTTTAGATTTAAAAAATATTGATAATCTTGTAGAAACAACGGTCACATAAATAGGAGGGTTTTTTTGTTAATTATCGTGGCAGTGCTGGCCCGAAAGGCAACAGAATAATGAATAAAAAGAATCATTGAATCGAACAGGGGTTTGGATTTACTTCTTCACTAAGCAAATCTAAGCAATGCCCCCTCCCTCCCTTTAAGAGCAAGTCTCGTTGGAGCCATCCATCCAACCTAAAAACCTTGCTCGGTACCCCATCCAGGGTCTGGACATGTTTGATGACGTGGTGTAGGGTCGGTCTTCTTATAGAAGTAATTCTTTATATACCATCATCAAAAGGAAGGAAAATGTAACCATTCACGTGATAATATGGTTTACGAAGTGGGTGTTGTATGGTGGTGGTCTGGGTCCTGGCTAGCACATCTCACTGGTTACACAGCTAGCGTATGATTTTTTTCTTCGTGAACTCGAGACAAGTTTGAACAACACAAGTGTGCTTGCTGATCTTATTCAATCTAGGATTCTAAAGTGCTTTTTAATTTCAAAAACATCATATTAATATTCATATATATATATATATATATTATGATTGTAATACGACAATGTTAAAAAAATTCTAAATAAAAACCACCTTCCACCACATTATCACACACAGGCTTGGTAGTGTCATCAAAGGTAGCCAAACATGAGGACCCGATCGAGGCATGTGAAACAATCTTTTCGGGCATGCTTAAACATCTAATTATTTTATATAAATCAAGAGCACGTTTGGCATCATAATTTAACTTGAGCTACGCTATTTTTCTCTCTCTTTAATTTCATGTTTTTTTAAATCCATTAAGTTAACACAGTTAAAATTTAATTTAAATAAAGAGTTGAGTTTTGAGCGCTCAGTATTGATCTGCTATGCTAGGTTTAATAATATTATCGAAAGATTAAAGTGTAGATGCGGTTTTGCTATGCTTGATAAAGAATAAATAAAATAAAATCCACCCTAATGCTAGTAAAATACAAGGGGAATATGGAAAACCTGTATCTCACAGTATCAAGTTTTCCTGGCCACATGCATCCATCGGAATATCCAGAATAATAAATTGATTATTTTGTCCACAACACATTAAAAAACACAGGATAATATTTATTAAAAAGAAAATAATCGATGCACATTAAATATTCAAGGTTCATTTACAAATTATACATGGAAAAAAAAGGCTTCCAATTCATGTCAATGTGAATTTCTGTCCTTGCTTTGATGCCCTGCAATAATTAAAAAAATAAAAGATGCGAATGCGGCCACCCCAAACACGTCACAACATGCAGTACGAGAAGAGTATAAAAACTAAGAATGATATCTTTCAAATATTTTCTGAATCTAGATATTTTTTCTCAAAACTCCCACGGTCTACCACGGGCATGGTGCCAGCTAGCAGTAAAGTTAAAAGGGGTAAAAATATTGTAATGGTCCTGGACATGCATGGAACTCAACTCTAGGTTGATCTTCCTCCCCACGAACTTCAATTTAATATTACACCGTTTGGGTTTTTTTTTAACTAGAAATTAATTTTTTAAATATAGTTTAGATCATTTTGATAGGTTAATCTTAAAAATAATTTTAAAAAATAAAAAATATTAATTTAACATATTTTAACACATAATTAAAAATATTTTTTTAAAACCTGTTTCTTGAGTAAAAACTATTTATAATAGTATTGTTATGCAGAGTACTTTTCAAAAATATTTTTCCTTTTAAAATAAAATTTCTTTATATTTTTTTTAATTTTTAACACCCTCACATTAAAATAATAAAAGAAAAACACCAAAAATCATTAGATTGATGTCTTTTCAAGATAAACATATTTCACAAAACGCAGTTTCAAATACAAAAATAAAACAAATTAACCGTGCTAAATCCTGCTTTGTGTTTTAAGTTCCATGGCGCTATTTAATAGGAGGGAGTAAATCTATGTAATTTAGTATTGACTTTGTGTTCCATGATGCAACATATCTCCTTCGAGTACGTGTTCATGCAAAACACAAGTCTTCACCCTGGAAAGGAGAATGCTTTGTCAATTCACCAACTATATATTTCCTAACAATACTAGCAGTAAAGATAAAATGGTTGGAAGAGGTGATCTTACAAGACAAGGTTCAAAAGGTGGTTCCTGACTCTTTTGTCTTCGAGATTTTGGGATGCTATGCCCAACAAATCCTTAAATTTTCTTGGAAGATATGTCTTAGCGGTCCAAAGATGAAGGCCGATCTGATTCTGTATGCAGGTCTTTCTCGCAATTCACTCTCGAGGAAAGGCAAAAACGAAACTTACAAATCTTCTTCTTTTTTTTCTTTTTCTTTTTTTAAAGTTGTTGCTGATATCTTAAGTTTTTTTTTTTTCGGTTATTTTTTGAAGTAATTTTTTTTTATTTTAAAATATATTAAAATAATATTTTTTATTTTATAAAATTTATTTTTAACGTAGTAATTTAAAATGATATAAAAAATTATTTTTTTAAAAAATGTTTTCCAACTTAATAATTAAAGAACTTTTATTCCACACGTATTTAGGATTCCAAGTCAAAAGATTCTAAAATAAATCACATCATGCGCAACCTGCAATAGAGTAGGAAGAGATGTTATCGAATAAAAATTGTTATTATTATAAATAAATTTTAAAAGGTATAATTTTAGTAGGTGAGTTCTAAATTTATTATTTAGAAATCATGCATTCGGGTTAAATTTTAGGATTATTAAAAACTTGTATGGTTATTAATTTTAAAATTTATAAAATCAATTAAAATATTTTTAAAATGATCTGGATATCAAAGTAATTTAAAAAATTGTTATTATTACAAAGAATAACTGATTAATCAATATGGATGGATGGATGAGGATGCACAGGGACAGAATAAGAGGAAGCAGGCAGACGTTACGTCTGGACAGTGTATGATATACATGACAGTAAAGGAACACGTGGGTCCCTTCCCTCGCTCGCGCACCACTACATACCAAAAGACGAATCTACAGTGAAGCAACGCATCTAATGATCCCTCTGATGGCAATTTGATTGTGACAGGGGAAGCTTCGTCGTCTACATCTCCATGCGTATATATGGTTGCTAGTTAAAGTACGTCGCCGCCGGGGCCGGAACCGGTTTTTTCGAAGGAAAAAAACTTGTTCTATCCGGCTAGAATCTTGAGTTGATGTAATTGAAAAGTATTTTTTAGACACGTATTAATTTTTTAGAATCCTAGGTAGATGGATTTTATCGCGAAGTAGCTTTTTTTTTAGCGTGTTTTCTTCTATTAAAATATTTATTATTCATTACATAATTATATTATGATAAACACTTATAAAATAATTGATAATTTATTATAATTTATACAATTATTTCATAATAATTTATTTAAAAAATAAAAAAACATGGTTATGTTTATATAAAATATTTTATTTATGATTAGAAATTGATTGACATAAATCTAATTCATTCTTATCGTATCGATAACTAGAGGTAAAATTAGAGAGTGGCGGCCTTATAAAATATTTTAAAATCTTTTATTATGTAATATTTTTAATTTAAATAAATAAATTTTTTAATAATATATATATATATATATATATAAAGTTTTGGCCTCCCCTGTAAGATAAATCTAACCCCACCCTTATCCATAATCATGGTTTTAATATTATCGTTTACAACTCTATGTATATTAAAAGAATTAAAAGTTAACCTAACGATTCTTTTTATTATAATATCGCGAGGAACATATCATTCTCCGTGTATATATTAACATAAATATCTCTTTATGAATATTTTTTTTATAAAAGATGTATTGTTATAACATCTAAGTCGAGAAACTTTTTATATTTTACTTTTCTAGCATGAATATTTAATATCCTCTCTATTAATATTTCTTGGATTAGATAATGCATAATTAATAAAATCTAGAATCTCATTATATTAATCCATCATTCACAACCAATAGAATAAATCTTTGTATATCTATAAACGATCATCTATTACTTATATCAAACCTATATAAAATTATGATAACAATATGTGTTAATTAAATATGCTAACTAAATAATTTTTTTTAAAGTATTGATTTAGCTCGAACTTATTCAATTTATTTTAATATTGCTATTAATTTATTATCAATTATATATATATATATTTAAATTTGTATATATTTATTAAAAATTTCAATGCAATAATAAAATTAATAAAATATAAAACAGATTTATTAAATAAACTATTATTAATTTTATTATAAAATATCTAAATAAAAAATTTAATATAAATTTCATCCATTTATATTTTAAATAATAAAGAAGGATAGTGTCTTTCTAAGCGTGTTTCTTTCTGCGATGATTTCTCTTCGTCTCTCCGATCCCCACCCACTCTGTTCTTCGTCCTGTTTTTTTGTTTTTTTTTTGTTCATTTTGTATGCTGTAATCATCAGCCAGCAGCGCCGCCCTTTCAGTTTCTTTGCTGAGCTGCAAGCGGGGAGCCCGTGCATGTCCGTGCCCTTTTTGTCTTCAACAGCTGCCGTGTCCATCTCCATTCCCATACGATTCAAAGATCTTTCCCTTCTTATGCAACGACCTGCGTCTGGTCTGCCCCTTGTAAAGTTCAATGCATAATATATAAATTTCTCAGACTTTCCAGAGTTTTCTCTGCTTTTGCATGATCAAAAAGGTTTCAGACGGCATGAATCCATGCCGTGACATAATCAACTGGCTTCTTTTTTATTTAAATATGGTTGTTTAGCCTCTTCTTCCTCCAATTGTTTATTGCTCAAAAAGTAAAAGGGTAGAGAGAATAGAACCAAGCAACGAAAAAGATACGTGTTCCATGCGCTGCGAGCGAGAGGAAGCTGCAGGGAGAGAACAAGAAGTTTATTACTGTTGATCATCTTCAATCTATTATATTTTTCAAGAAACATCAAAAAAAAAATCAATTTTATGTCACCTTTCCGTTCCTACTTGTTATAGATAGTATTTAAGAATGTAATAACCATTTTAAAAGAAAAATACATAAAAAAATAAATATCAGACGACCTTTTAAAGCCATGACTGTTAAAACCACGTACACTCAAAACCGTGGACCAGCGCTGGAGAAATCTGCCAATGGAGGCCCAACTCACGGTCTCGGATCTTCACATCCATGGGAGGGAGGCTCGAGAAATTGAGGGGCTCTCTCACTTAGATTTCAATCCTGGCGAGATAATCCCAAAAAGTGGCCCAGTGGTAGAAATCAAATGCATTCCTTCCTATAAAAGTCTGTCCGAGCGAGATGCAGACAACTAGCTACATGTTAGGTAATCCCAAATCTTAACGTCAAAACCATGAACATCTCGGATATGGAGAACTCATTGTTTTGTTAAATCAAGCTGGTGATTCTGTACATGAATTTCAACACGCAGAAAGGAGAAATTTAAAAATAAAATCACAAAATATTTGGGCCAAATGATCTCTTGCAATGAGCAATAGCAGCCTGGATTGAGTTATCCTGAGCACATATTTTGTGATTCTGATTTCCACTTGAGAAACCTAGGTGAGTTGGAGAGGATTTTGTAGAACTTGGACAGCTTTTAGATTTTCTATCTTTCCCATCAATGCTAGTACTCATTGCTTCCAAAACTCCTCTAATTGCATCCAAGTTCTTCTCCATAACTTTTGACCTGTCACCATTTCCGAAAGGATTGTTCGAGTTGCTGCCGCTGCCTTGTCCTTTTCGCACTAGCCAGTTGTCAAAAGGCTTTATTAAATTCTGATGTGTCCCTATGTTTTTCTTTTCTCGGGGAAAGTTAATTTCTTGGCGAGACTTCATAAATGATGCGAGCAAAGTCCGAATTCTCAGGGTTCGAAACTTGACCAAGAACTTCATCATGATGCCGCTGCTGTTCATTGCAGTTTCCTTCGATCCTTTCATTGTGCTTTGATTGAATTGAAACAGGAAATCAACATGGCAGGTACTCAATGATTATTGTAATATCAAATGCGTATAGTCATCATCATATACAAATAAATATAAATTATTGCAAATGATATCTATACCCACATCGCTGTATATTAGTTGCCTCATTCTGAAAAACTCGAGAAACTAAAGGAGCAAAAAGCTATCCTTTATCCTTGTTATTTTCCGGATTTATCTCTTGATTGGCGTTTAGTTGGTATCATAGTGTAGAAGAGGAGATCATAGACTAAATTGAAATGGACGGCTCAAGGTCCATCTGCGTAAACTTGTGACCATGGGCCCTTTTTTTTTTCTTTTTTTTTTTCCAAAGTCTAATATATTTTTAATGAACAATACTGATATCGAACATGGCCATGTCTTAAAAAATCCCATAAGAAAATCGAAAAATGAAAATCAGAAAATATTGAAGGATACCTGGGGCGTACAAGCTCCAAGTGATTGCTGTTAGCCGGACGGCCATTTTCATCATTGGCCTCTGATGATACCTTTAAACTAGGCTTTAACATATTGAGAAAACCGTTAACTTTAGGAAACTGAGCCTTCCTTTTAATGGTCTTTTGGATTCTACAATTAGAATTAGAAGCCTTGGACCCCGTCTGAGTATCCAATTGATCACCCTCCTTGGAAGGAGAAGAAGAGTTCATAGTGAATGTTGTTGTTGATGATGACGACGGAGACTTTGACATTGTCGCAGGAGACTCGTACTCAATGCTGGTTGTTTTGGTGGAGGGTTCTTGGAAGGAAACACTAGAAGAAAATGATATGCGGAGCTCCATTTCCTCATCGGCCCAGTCATCAATATCTCCATGATAATTCTTCTGTTCGAGGGCTATCTCAATGTAGGATTCATCGTCGCTTTCATCGGAGAAAATGAACTGGAATGATGAGGAGTTGAAGTCATAGCAGCTGCTGAATGAGAAGCTCTCTTCTAGCTCTTGATCTCTGTATGCGATACTTGCCATGTTAGATAGTTATTCATCGGCTAATCACAACAAGAGTATTGAGATATTTGTGAAGCAAATGATTCTTGACATATTTTGAGGTATTTATGATGATCATAATCTCAAAACCTAAAATAGAAAACGAATCCCTACAGATAAAAAAGATCAGAGGTTGTTGGAATGAAGGTAGAAAAACATGAGCATGGAGGTAATATTAAGCTAAGGTAGATTTGATTTAATCAAGAAATTTTGCTAGTTAGCGAAGCTTAAACCTTTTTGCTTGTGGTTTTGGTTGAAGAGTCTATGTCTAATGTAGTCTTGGTCCAAATCAGACAACGCCAGTGGTTATGTTACTTGAAGAGTCATCATTTTAGAACCTTGTTTATTCTAATAAACTGTGTTAGACGATGAACACTTGGGCTTGTATTTTTGGTTTAATAAACCTCAAAATCCCTCGACCTCCGTGATTCAATATTCTCTTCTCAGAAGAGACCAACCCATCTTACGTTTGCAGATTTGGTTGTGTCTGCTACACTTGTTTTTCAATTTTGTTACAGATTATGACCTCGTAACCCATCTACCAGTCCTCTTGTGCCATATACCATGGCAAGTCTTCCACTTTTATACATTGAACCAGACTTGGTCCATGTGTTCGCCTTTTCGGTCTCCCCGGCAAAGCCAACTCTCATAATATTAGGACCAGCTCGGCAATCTGATTCTTGTAATTGTTAGTTGCAATCTCGAAATAAAACCGCAAGTTCATGCTGAAATTTCCCCAGTATCAGGAAGGGAAAGGGACTGTCTGGTCTTGTCTTACATCATCTGGTGTTGATACTTGGCAACATATCATCATGTTTCGTATGAATATGCGCCTATAATGCTGATATAAGCTGATTTCTGTGCTGAAACAAGGTACCATGTCCTCAGAAATATTCCAAGAGAAGGCGGATCCGGCTCCTGGTGCTTGGTTTTGAAAATGTGTAATAAAACAGAATTGAACTACCCCATTTGCTGTGTTTGTGATGTTGGAAACTTTGAAACCTGCTTTGAAACTAACTACCTATGTGAGCCTAAGATTCCTTCTTATTAACGTTCTTGCTTGTTCCTCAATCTAGTAATCAAATTAACTGCAGAAATCAATCAAATGAAGCCTGGATTGAAGGTAGTTTGATGACGTCTTCTAGATGGAGCTGGCATTGGTGCGTGGCTCCATCCTGTTGTTTTATTCGTGTCATCCTTTATCATAATTTTTCCTGGATTCCTGCGCTCTAATTTGGTTCATATTTTTCTGAAAAAATCAACAAGCAAGCACAACACAAACACACAGCCTGGACCAATGATTTTTTCTGATCTTATGCAGCTACAAGCAATGTCAATCATAAAGTTGTAACGGATTTATTACCAACGTTAAATCTCCATCTTGAATGAAAAAATTCACCAAGACTTTTCTTGGGTTCCCAAGTCATCTAATAGACCAGCAGTTTAGAACAGTCAGGCTGCTGTGTGAACTCAATTAACAGGTTTTATTTTATTTTCCTTTTTGCTTTCCGTGTCTAGCTAGTTTTCTCCTTTTGATTATTCAAACGTAGATTGAAACTATGATAATTTTTTTTTGTATCTCTTAAAAAGAAATGGATCAAAATTGAAAGGTCGCCGTTGTCTATCCCTTTCTTGAAAGGAACATTTTTTCTTTTACAGGAAATTTTACGAATGCATAGATGTCAATGGTAGTATATTGTTGACAAAGTCGTGCAAGGGCTAACTCAATCACAATCTAGATTCTGGAGGTCAACTTAAAGCTGCATTTTGAACAAGACCCAAGCTTTGGGCAATAAAGAAATAAAACCTTGCTGTCTCTGTACATGTGCTCATTACCTTGGAAGATGCATAAGCAAAGAGAGAATGCTCATGCCCAGGCATATGGAGCTAGGAACACAAAGAAAGAGCAGACACCGCATGATGGGATCTAAGAGAAGCAGCATAGAAATACATGAGAGTGCAAATCCTGAAACATCAAAGTCAACAATGATATCTTATTAACACATACAAACATGAAGCCTGAGCATCGTTGGTACAATCATGACAATGATTGATTCATATTTCTATGTTCATGCATGTGAAAACAAACCATAATTAAGACTAACTAACCACTGAAAAGAAAGCGAAAGAAAGGGAAAGGAAAAAAAAGGTTTTCATGGAGAATTAAGATCATGAAGATGAATAATTAAGAGCTCCTAACAAGAACGCTCCTCATCATTTCCTTAAATTCAAAGAAATCAACACGACCATCATGGTTGCTGTCGACAGTGATGATCATCTTCTGAATTCTGTCAATCTCTTTGGCTTCAGGCAATCCCAACTTCCTCAAGACCACTTGCAGTTCATGTGCTGATATGTAACCATCCCCATCCTCGTCGAAAACCTTGAATGCCTCTGACAAATCAGATTCCTCCATTCTCATCCCAGCTTGATCTCCAATACCATTCGCAGACGCCTCCTCCTCGGCCGCATTATTATCGTAACCAAAGAAACTGTTGTCCAATGATTGATGAAGGGACACGAAATCTTCGAAAGAAAGGCCAATGTTGTCTGGCTTAATGTGGGATTTGATGGTGAATTCAAGCTCAGAGAAGTCAGCGTCGAGGCCAAGAAGGCTGAGTGCTTGACTAATTTCCTGGATGGTGATCATGCCATCGCCATTCTTGTCGAAAAGATCAAAAATGCGGCGGAGGCGAAGGGAATTGAGACTGGGGCTACGTAGACTAAAGGAGGAGGATTTCTTGGCAGAGGCAGGTGTTGCTGCTGCTGCTGCTGCTTCCATAGTTTGCTTTATACGTACTTGGGTTGTTTCTGTTGCAGCAGTACAAATCAACTTAGATCCACCAATAGCTGAACTGATTTGTTGTTGAAGGGATTTATTGCAGGGCGATTGCGTTGTCAAAACTGTGAAGGACAAAGCGCGTTTGGTGGCGGGGAGCTTGTTTGGCCAGCCAGTGCTGACTCATGACCATTTTCCTTGTGTTTCTTTCCCATGCCATCCCATGGATTTCAGCGTTATAAAAATTTAGATCGATCTTTAAAGATGATGAAGATACGAAGAGTCTTGCCAAGTATATAAATTTATTATTAAAATTAAATTTATTTTATATTTTTATATTGATCTCTTAACTAAATATATTTATGTCATTTATGAGATATCAAATATAATTTAAACATTTTCATTCAATATGATATAAAATTAAATTCATCCTTAATAATAAACATTTTTTTTTAGATTAACGTGGGTGTCCGGGTCAGTTTTCGCGCACCACGACTAATCCCACGGGTTCTGAAGTTAACGACCATGTAAGCCTCCAATGGCCATCATATGAGCAACCAAGGACTCGAACCTGAGATCACAGAGAGAACAAACCCCTTGATCCCAAGTTCTTATCACTTGTACACCACCTAGATGGTTAATAATAAACAATTTTATACATGAATTGCATGAGAGATTTCGCATGAATTACAGCATCAAATTCACGGGAGAGGGGTGGTGGTCCAGTGGAGCACGCGTTGCCTTCCCCACACGCGGGCTGTGGCGGTGCCGACATAACAAAACACCTCCCTGCAAATTGCTTTTCTCGGGAAAGGCTGCGCTGACTAGGATTCATGGTCACAATGTTCTTTTCGAGGTGTCGGTCTTTGAATGGATGGTCCAACGTCGAGATGGGAGCTATGGGAGGGTGTCGAACGTGTCGGCATTTGTTTCACGTGGATTGTCTTTTTGGATAAAACAGTTTTTTCATTTTATTTATTTGTTATTTGCGAATTGTTAAGGGATATGTTTGTCTTTTTATTAATCTTTTGCACAATTCAATAACTTTGTTGCCCTTGGAAATTTTTCTGTGGTGTAATTATTCCATTACCCTTGGATGGATTCAAATCTTTTAAGGCAACTCGAGGAGCTAATTTGTGTGTGTGTGTGTGTCTCTATATATATATATATAAGCAAGCTTGGGTTTTAGGGGTAGGATTTAAAAAAATCATTAAAAGTTGCTGATGGCGCACGCGTCAAACACCTTAGTCGCTCCGTCGCCTTCCTGCGACACGTGTTGCTAAACTCGGTGGTCAAAAAATTGATTCCGCCGTAGCACTGGATTCATCTCAGCCCTCTCTTTCTCTTTGTATGTGGCATGTGCTAGTCGAACCTTCAATGAATCGCGGCATCCTTTTCTTTCTCTCTTTTCTCCTTGAAAGTCTTGTTTGGCCCACAAGCTCCTTTTCTCCTCAACATCCCATACTATCCCTTCAAGCTCCTTTTCTTTTGATTTTGTCCCTCGTTTTTTTATAACTATTTGGTTTGTTTTAATTCATTTCTTAAATTTTCTTTTCTGTTTCAATTGTATCCTCCTTTAATTTTTTTGTTAATCACATTTGATACTCATCATTTTAATTTTAATTTTTTTGATCTATTTGTTGTTGGTGTTTCAAAATCCATCCTTTTAGTTTTGATTTTTTTTTAGTTTGGTCCTTTTCTCTTTTGCTAAAGTTTATTTATTTTCAATTTAATTATTCAATTCTAGTCTGTATAAATAATGTTCTTCAATTCAGTTCTTCTACTTTTGATTTTTATTTTTTTTCTCGGTTTTTTTGTTAAAGTTTTTGTCATTTTTAACTTTATCCTTCAAATCAAGTTTATGATTTTTATTATTTCAACAAGAACAACATCAACAACAATAACAATGATAATAATAATACTGATAATGATAATTATAGTGGTTGTAGTAATAATAATAGCAATAATATAATGATAATGATACTAATGATATCACTAATAATACTACTAATAGTCATAATAATGTTAATAATAGTTATAATAATAGTTTATTATGATGGTAATAATGGTGATGGTTGTGATAATTGTATTAATAATAATAATTGTGATATCAATAGTGATGACAATGACAAGGACAAGGACAAAAATGATAGCGCTAATAATAACAATAATTCAAATAATGATGGTATTGAGAGGAATAATAGCTATAGCAATAATGAAACCAGTAATAATATTAATAATATTGCTAATAGTGATAATAATTGTAGTGATATTAATAATTTTTTACGATAATAATAGGGACAATGATAGTAGTAATAATAATAATAATAGTAATAGTAATAATAATAATAATGGTAATGGTAATAATTGTAATAGTGGTAGTAATAATAATAATAGTAGTAATAATCGTAATGGTAATGATGATAGTAAAAATAGTAACAAGTGATAATATTAGTAAGTTGATAATAATAATAATAATAATGGTGGTGGTATTAATGATAGTAATAGTAATTGCTTATTATGATAGTTGTGGTAGTTATGATATCAATAATTATAGTGATAACAGTAATAAGTGTGATAATAATAAAAAAATAAAATAACAATATTTATTAATGTTGGTAAACAATAATAATGATAACAATATTAATAATAATAATTGTTATAATGAGAATGATAATAGTGGTTACAATATATAGCAATAATGCTAATAGCACTAATAATAATAATAATTGTTGTAATAGTAATAATGGTAGTAGCATTAATAAAACAATAATAAAAATGCTAATAGTAGTACTAGTAGTTAATAGTACTAACTACTACTATTAATAATAATAATAATAACAGTAGTGATAATAATAATGATACTAATAATAATACTATTAACAATAATAATAATAATAATAATAATAATAATAGTTATTATATGAGTAAAATAATAGTGACAAAAATAAAAATAATGGTAATAGTAGTTGTAATGATAATAAAAGAAGAAGAAGAAGAAGAAGAAGAATAACTATATTAACAATAATAATAGTAATAATGATAGTGATATTAATCATGACAATAATACTTATAATAATAATGATGATGGTATCAATTATTATTAATAATAGTGATAATAATAGCAATAATTATAATGATAAGAATAAGAATAAAAATAATAACAATAACAACAATAATAATAACAATTCATCATTTGATATTAGGTTTGTTGGGGATTGAATTTTATGACCCTTTACTCTATAACAATTCCATGTTAATAGCCCAGTTATGGTTTTAAAAAGTTTATGTGGCCAACATTTTTTTTATTACATGCTTTATTATTTTTTATTTGATCATTTAATTTTAGTTTTTTAAATAAAAACTAGTCATCTAAGTTTTATATAAATTTATGAAATAAATCAATTTACATCAAGTTAACTCCTTTATAGTTTTATTATAAACTCGCGCCAGGCAAATATCCTGCTTAAGAGATTTCAAAATTCATATTTAAGTTTTTTTTTGCTTGTAAAAAAGAGAGGTTAAATATACATTATAAATAATCAATAGCTTCCTCATCCATGTTGCATCATTAGCCAAAAAAAAAATTCCAATAAAATTTTTACCATGTAAGCTTTTTTTACATAAAAATATCAAGTGTAGATAGGAAATTTTATACATGCATCTAATTAAATAAATTAAAAATTATTTGTATCAACAAATAAAAAAAAAGTCATTCATGATAACTAAATACATATATGAAAAAAATCAAAAAACAAATGTAAATCAAGACATTTAATATCACAACATGATTCATTTACCTGCTTTTATTTAATGATTTTATTTATTTAATCAGATGATAGTAGAAATAAATATACATAAAATTGATTGAATAAAATCAAATGATAAAAAAAATATATCTCAAGATTGCACTTATTAGAAATATTATCAAAAAATATTTTTTTATTTCAAAAATAAAGTTCAATTATATAAAGTATAAAAAAAATATAAATGAATTAGAAAAAATCTATTCAAAACTTAACTAACTAATATTTAAAAAATACTAAATAAAAAAATCAAAGAAATAGGGTGCTAATTTAAATAAAATTTAAAAATATTAAAAAAATATGTTTTTTAGCCAAAATTATAAATAAAAAGAAAAGAAAGGTGTCAAGTACCTCTAAGCTCGATCCATTTAGGATGACTTGTATATGAGCCTATAAGATTGACTTTAATGAAGACCTTTTTTTTTAATGTAATTGGAATGGAAAAAAATGTTTTTTTTTTAAAATAGGCAGTCATTGCATCGCTTGACTTAACTTATATTTGAGGGTTGAACACCTTTTTATCTAAAAACTTGTTTTTGAATCCATTTTTAACTAAACATACCGAAAAAACATTCTATATATCTTGATAAATCTACTAAAACCCTTGAAAAACCCTGAAAACCATTACAAAACAAGAAACAAAAATATTTTTTAATTTAGATATGTTTTTTAAGCACTTTCAAGTTAAAAAAACACTTAATTTGAATTTTTCTTATCAAATAAAATTATTTATCATAAAAATTGACTGTTTTGATGGTCTAAATTAGAGTTAATGACATTCTTTTCTTTCCTCTCTCAAACCAAGAATTAAAAATAAAAAAAATACTTTTATACTAGAATTGAATTAAAAAGATATTAAAAGACCAAATATGTATAGTTTGAGGTCTAAATTAAACTTTTTTGTATGTACTTTGAAAATACCATCTATTTATGACATCTTTTTTATTTGGTTTCTTGTCTTTCAATTTTGTTCTTAATTAATAAATTTAATTAAGTTGTTTTTGAATTTTTCAAAAAAAATAATGTAATCACATAAAAAATATTTAATGATGAAATTGAAAAAAATAAAAATAAATGATGGGTTAACAATAAATGTGAGATGATGAACATTGCACGTGTACAGTTTTTTGGCACACTTTTAGATTTTTATTAATATTATTAATTAATGATATTTTATAAGTTTGTGTTTTATGTCTGGTATTAACAAATAAAAACCTTATTATTTGTGTGTCATTGCTGCCACTTAACGAAACCTCACTAGAATTGTCCATGTGTCTAACCCATCCTTGATTTTTTTTAATATTACATTATGATGTTATTCTCTAATTAATTAATTAAATTTTATTTTATTTAAAAATAAAAAAAGAAAAGAAAAAAAGTAACATCGAATAATAATAATACTAAAAATAGAACACACACGGATGAAAACATCATGGAGTAGTGATAATAATGGGTCTTTATATATAGATTGTTTATTATATTCATTTTCTATTTATTATTTATTGAATAAAAAATTAAAAAAATTAGTATTCTATTTATTGAATTTTGATTATTCATTACTAGAATATTTTTTATTAGTCAACATAAAATATAAAATAAAAAGGTGATATATATATATATATTGAATTCATAAATACAAATTGATTTAAAATATAATATTTATTAAAAAAATAACTCTCGTCCAGAAATTAACATGTAATAAGACTCAGAATACTATATATTATAATAATATAATAATAAAAATATTCATTGAATTAGACATTGGAAATAAGATGATTTTTTTACTAACTTAACTATAAAATAAAATAAATATAATGGATATCACTGGAGGGCTTTTTGTCTTTTTAATTGTTTTATTTTTTTTAATTATTTTAGTGTCGTTAAAGATAAATTTAACATAATTTTCTTATAGTATTTTTTTTACTGGGGTTATTATTAATTTCAAGGTTATTCAATGGCATAATTGTAATCAACTATATATTAAATATTATTAAAAATACATGTTAGCACATGTAATGAGTTGATGACCCTAATGCTCTTCAAATAGCATATGCAGGGGCATCTAACTATTAAACAATATCTTTCGAGATGTGTTTGAAAACTCTCGATATTTTTTTTGTATCGAGAGGCATGGGTGTCAAACAAGTTACAAGTTTGACGTCAATGATCATTTCTATGTATTTTTTTTTAAATACCGCACTAACCATTTAAATTTTTAGACCACCCTATTTTATTTCATTTTTATTCACATTTGGTTCTTTACCTTGTAATTACTATTTTTTTTAAATAATCTATCAAATTATAAATGTTTTTCAATCTCACTTGTATTGTTTTTTAATCTTTTAAATTTAATCTTTATTCTTTTGATTGTTATTCGTTTTAATTGATGTTTTTTTTTGCTATTTCATCATTTTTGGAATTTTTCTATATCAAGTTTTATCCCTATTCTTTTTGTTGTTGTCTTATATTTGACATGACGAGTTTTTTTTAATTAGTATTTTTTTATAATTTTTTTAAAAAATTAAATCATATTAGAATTAAGTTTCTTGATTAAACTTAAATTTCATATTTCATGGCTTACGAGTTTTAAAAACTAGGCAATATTTAGTAGGTTTGCTTTGTTTATATATATATACATATATATCAACTTATGTTTTCCAATTGTTTTATCCTCTCCTTTTTTTTTTAGAGTTTTGCTTTGTTATTTTTTATGGTTTAAGTTAAGTTCTGAGTTTATGGCAAGAACAATCAGTTTTAAAAGTTAACCTGGATTAATTTTTGTTTTGTTTTTTTAATTGATTTATTTCAAATTCATCATTTAAGTTTTTTCTTTTTCTTCTTTTTTTTTCTATGAGATTATTCTAATATTGTATTTATAGTCGCAAACTTTGCAAGATCAATAAAACCTTTTTTTTTGTTTTTTTACATTATTTTTGTTTTATAATTTTACCTTTTAATATTAAGTTATTTGATAACTCAAATGGAGTATAGTCTTTTATACTTTTTAATTATTTTAATTATTGTTATTGTATTCTTTTTTATTCATAGTATTTAAATTATTAATTAAAACAATTACTAGTTATTCAAATTTTTTTACCCTGATATTTTTTTATATAGAAAAAATTATATAACCTGTGACAAAGCAAAGACATGAAATCTAGTATTTTGTTATATATAATAATTATACTCCTTACAAAAAAATTATAAATTGAAGTCAATTCTTATTATTATTGTCAAGTTTAAATTAATTTTTTATATTATAGCTCCTTCTGGACCTATGTTTGGAATAGGGTTTGGAAGTGTGATACATTAGAATAATATTTTTTTTTTAATTTTTTTAATTTATTATTAATATAATATATCAAAATAATTAAAAAATAAAAAAATATTTTTTTTTTAATATTTTTTCCAAAAACACAGAATAACTACAACCCACCATCATCTAGTCCTAGATTCCCACGCGCACATAACTGGACTCCAACTCCAACTCCAACTCCAACTCCACCTCCAAACTAAAACTCAAGCTCGACCCAACCCTAACATATTTTTCTTTCCCTACAACAAGCCCTCCCCTCGTCGAAACGCGAAAACAAGTGATTGAGTGAAAAAAAAACGCTGCCGTTTTCCTGCCTCTCTCTTCTTCTACGTTCTCAACTGGCTTCCCCTCCGCTGCAAAAATCATACATTTTTCTCTTTCCAAGTCAGGTAAGCCCTTACGTCAAGATTTCCGATTTCTAAGGCACTACACGTTCCGCTGCTATTCATACATTTCTCTCTTCCCTCTCATAGAAAATAACTGACGCTAGTGCTTGTGAAAACCTTGTTTATTTAGGGTTTTAATTAGGATTTGAAAGATAGTTTACTGGTTATTGTTTTAGTGAATTAGGGTTTTCATTAGTAGCAGTGAAGCAAACTTTTCTTTGGATTATTAGCTGATTAGGGGTAGTTGTTGTCATTGATTGTTTTTGCTCTTTCTTACAGATATCTCATTTGCTGTTTGATTACCATGGATTCTGAATCTTGTACGGAACAAACAAACAAAACCCAAGATGAGCAAGCTAGCAAGGCCATTGTTCAGGCATATCTAGGTCCTGTCACCCCTGATTCTATCAAAGAGACTGGGGATTTCCCACTCTCTCCGGTCACTTTAGTTAAAAAACTGCCCAAAGTTCTCTCCTTTGCCTCTAAAACGAAGAGAAGTGAGGACCATTTTGACAACTTTAGCAGCCCAAGAACACCCAAGGATGGTGTTTTTGACCCTTTTGCTCCTGGCCATGAAGACAAAATCCTGGCTCCTCAGTGCAAGAAATACAATGATGAAGCGAGGGCCAGTGTTGTGCGCCGGCTTAATTTTACTTCTTCTTTCAGAGCCTTGAGAAATGGGAGTTTTGGTGATGATGTGGAATTCTTATCGGATGAAGAGATGTTTGAATCTGTGTATGAAAGTTTATTGGAAGCTATTGTTTCGAAGCAGACTGAGGGCGCGCTTGAAGAAATGAAAAAATTAGAATGGGATTCTGATGACTGCACAACACCTCCTGCAGCTCCTATTCTAACCGGAGTTCCTGATACTTGTCCCGCCGCTCCTCTGAAGCGAAAAGGTAAATCTAGGATTATTGATTTGGGATTATGCAGAAAGCTTGAATTCTAAAGGTGATTTACTTGTTCTTATCTGATCTGAGTAGGATGCAGTGCTGCCAACTAATTTTATAAGATTTCATAATGTATTTTGTATGAAAGCTGTTGACATATGTGCCTCTTAAGTCATAACTTGTGGTCTATACAGATATTATTTAACTAGGATGATTTTCCGGACAAAGATCACAATGTAGTTGTAGCATTGTATAGGAATTCTTGACGCGTACTTACTTTTGGAAATGAGCAACTGTAGCGACAAGTGTACTTTTTTTTCTTATGACTCTACCCATGGGAGTTCATTATGTTTGTATCTCATAATGTGAATTGTTGAAATTAATAAAAAAGAATGCCTTCTTGTCTTATTTGGAGTTAAATTAACGTTTGCTGATAATGGTGCAAAAGCATTGCATGCCTGTTCAGGGTCATTTTTTAGGCAAGATATGAAATGAAGGAGGCATAGTAAATGAAGAAATGCCTCATTTTTAAGAACTTTATTTATTAAGGTTGGATTGACAAAGATGGAACTTCAACCTGCATCCTCATTGCTCTTGCTTATGCAATGGTACAACTGAACTACGGGCTCATTGGTATACTTTTTAGCACATGTGCATTAATAAGCTACTTTATTAATTTTCTCTTTCCTCTGAGATCCAGTCTTTGATTAGCTTCTCTGATTTCTCGAAGTAGACGTAAAATTACATCAAAACGTTAGAAAATAGGAAACAAAAATGCTATTATGCTGCTATGTAGCACCATCGTGATTAGGATATCCTTCTACCTTTTGTATTTCACCAATTTATGGTTTCGCCTCTTCAAAAAATGAACTTTGCTGAAACTCGGCATCACTTATTACTATTTAAAATTGAATGAGATGCTTATTTCTAACCAAGAATTGTTGTGATAAGACTGGTGATTGAAAAAAGTTTGCATGTTAACAATAATTGCTAAATTCTAGTTCAAACTGCTCAATGTGTGGAGAGACATCGAATTGCGTAACCATTAGTAGCAAAAATGAAAATAAAATAGCAGTAGTTGTGTTTGCAGATGATTACAATATACAGATGTTTTTCCAGCCTCTACTCCCTACTCTCTAGAAGTGGCTGAGAAAAACACACAGAATATACGCAGCACCCTAATAATGGATTTGCTTTCTCTAAAACGATTGAAACTGATGAAAAGAAGAACTAATTGACCAGCTTGCTTACTGTTTCCTACGTATATGGTGCGCAAGGCAAAACTGAAAAAGCGTGGTGGGGATGCATGCTTTAGTTGATTTAATCAAAATTTGGTCTTGTTCTTGCATTCCTGGCTTTGAATCTTCAGGGAAGGAATATCAATAGTGAATCGACAATCAGATGTAGCGACAGCATGCTTTTTGAATATCTTCAGGAAGGTGGCCCTGCCTGGAATTCTAGTGCGTGTTTCCAGAACAATCTGTCCGGCTAGAACATCGCTGATTAAAGCTGACATATCAGCTGCCATCTGATCCACCTGTATAGTAAGCCGGGAAGGAAGTGTCTCGGTGCCCTTAGAGGGTATCAGGCCCGGGTACAGGTCAGCATCTCCCACCTCATCGCCTCGATATAGAAGGTAGCTCTTTCCGGGCCCGTGCTTGAAGCTGACATGGTTAGGATTCTTGACGAGGAGCGTTAGGTTGAGGGTGATGTTAAGTTGGATATTAATAACAGGGAATGAGATGCGAGGAGAGATGCCTTCGAGGGTAGCTGATAGCAGCTGGGTTTGGGGCGCTTTAGGCTTGAAGACTGTCAATGCTAGGATAAGAAAAATAATGAATAGCAGCAACTGCAAGAGGAGAATCACCCCACCAACAACGAAACACCTTCTTCTAGCCTTAGGACCACGTCCTTGGTCGTTGGTTTCTGTCATCGATGCCTATAGGGTTTGGTTAGTCATCGAGATTCTGGAGGACGAGGGACATATAGGGAATCCACAGGGTTATAAGTACAGGCCACAAACAGGACAGGTGGGAAGGAGGAGGTATAAATGCATGGATGTGCCAGCTACCTAACAGGGTGTTGGGGGTTGGAGGCTTTTAATAATTTCCCACCATCATCGCCCCAGAGTCCCAGACAATCTTTTCTTTTCTTACTTTTACGAATGGAAGAACTTGTTTGGCTTAAATTTGCCCCCTCTAACCTCTACCAAATGTTGGTAATAATTATACTTATATGGCCTTTAAATAAAGTATCTTCTCATTTAATTACCAGTTCGATTTGTTTTCACACCATGATCCATAACGTTAAGAGAATCAAACAAATCAAGAAGGGAGATCTTCACACCCAAAAAGTTTGTAGTAGTTCTCTTCACGAGATGGCTATCGGTTGCATGTAGTGTAATAAAAAAAGAGATAGCATGAGCTCAGCAGCTTTCGTGCAAGGGTGTTAAGTTCACTCATCTGATGCCGTAACACTCACTAAAATTCTGTTTTTAAAACCATTTTATCAAGTCACAATGATTCGTTGATCATGCTGTTGAAGTAGTTTGTCACTGCCACCTCCAGGGAACACGACTTCAGAAGAAGGGCCCCCTTTGAGGAGGCCTTGGTTAATTGCTTGATGATGAAGTGAAAGAACCAAACAAGCAATGAAGATTCCCGCTTTGCAATTCATATACTGAAATTAAGCAAGAGTTGGGCCATCAAGCCTGGAAGATGTCTAACGGATGAACAGTTACACGTGGGCATGGTTTCAGCAGTTGGATCGTACTGTGTAATCAAATGCTCACATGAACATGGACGCTTCAGCTTCCAACTAACTCTTAATTGCAATTGCTTGGCGTGAACAATATGTCAAAGGCTTCCTAAATCTGTGACATGTGTGGCTCCAGAATAAATGTTGATTGGGTCAATGCTTTGCTCTCAACAAATTATACACGCAAAGAGCACGACTTGCTGAGGTTAGCACGCCTTATTGTCTGGAGATGCAAAAGCATAGGCATAGGCTGAGTGTTATAGCAGCATGGAACCCCTGGGTTTCTGAATTATCTGTTAGTTTTACCCCCCAAAGCCACCTTTTATCTCGATGGAAATCATAATGCAGCAATCATAGAAAAAGAATATTACTACGACTGCTTTGATCTTGATATCATCTTGCCCATAAAAGTAAATCAGAATTCTCAGAAGAAAACAGACCAACTGGTCAAATTTCATTTTCTGAAAGCAAATCACAATGAATGTAAGATACCAAGGAGATCACACTATAGATGCATATGATTCTGATATCCTGCTATCACATGCAAAATGTTCAACTCAGTTGTAAGGAGACAAACATAGGAGTAACTAGTTTGGGCTGAGCAACTGCTGCCTTTGAGACACCAGACAATCCATCAGATTTCTCATGACCTTACCATTGAGAGATTGGACATTTCCATGTCCTGTGGAGTGTTTCAAATTCACTTGGATGGTTAAAACTCTTTCCTTCAGAAATGGGGAAAGTCTAATAAACATGGTACAGCTATAAAGTGCAACAAAACTGATTTGACTAGAATACTAAATCAGAAACCCTCAGTAGCAAGCTGTTTCGACATAAAAGAATAAGAGACGGCATTTGGCAATAGAAAAGCAAAACAAGTCAACATGAAATTAGAAGTCGGTGAAATCAGAAAATCTGATGTCAGAAAGAAGCTTGAAGATGAAGAGTTTTTGCTTCAATTAGCGCAGGATTGAATCATGCGGGGCAATTTATCCCCAACATAGCTGGAGAAACAAAACACCTCTCTAATTGTAGTCTCATAAATTTACAGTACCTGATCAGTCTTGAAGCTTTGCAAACTATGAATCCATACAAAACACCATATTGGGAAAAGAAACAAAAAATCATCAACAAGGCTTCTCCAGAAAGCTGCAAATAGGTGCGAGTGTGAAAAGATCTGTAATTGCTTTCAATACCTTGCCATAAACAAACATAAAACGCAATCAAGAATTATGTCTGCATCTGGCCAATCCAACAGCAATCAGCATCACAATATGATGTTGCTCTATTAATACATAATCATCTCAATCAAAATCAACAAGAACTAGTAACACAAAAAGAAAGAGAAAAACTAGCACTATAATCTAAAACAAGAAACAAGAGAGAGGAAAGAAAAGAACAAAAGGGTTCCTACAATTTTGTCTTATACTTGCACTTTTGATCCCCTATAGTTCTATTAGAAACAAAAACAAGAAGATCACAACTACTGGTAGAAGTGATATGCACAGTAAACAGATTAAAAATGCTAGCTTTTCCAGAAATCTTGGTCAAGGTATTAATAGGTATAGCGCCAGCCATGACATCAGAAAAAAGCTGCGAATCAGACAACAACCGATCTGCCATAAGTGTAACGGTTACGTTTACGGGTTGTGTTTTGTCTGCTAAAATCTTACCCGCAGGAATTGGAGCTTCACCAACAACTTGGCCTCTATAATTCAGAAAAGCAGAGCTGTTCTTGTACTTGACACTCACCTTGTTCGGATTCTTGATAGAGAGGTCCACGTCAAGACTCACGTTTACATCCACTCTTAGCCTGGCTATGTCTAAAGAAACCTTCATGTCACTGATGGAGGTGGAATCCACGGTGGTTGTCGGTTGTTTAGGCTTGAACACCGTTAACCCCAAGATGAGCAAAAGCAGAAAAATAAAGAGGATCACAGCTGCGGTCATCCCTAAACAAATGTTTCTGCGTTTGTGTTTCTTAGGAGATTCAGCTTTCATTGCAGCAACTTTTGACGATTCCACATCCATTTCTTTTTTGCCTTCAAAATTGTCTGTTCTTAGGATTTGTAATTCCAAGGGGGTCACATGCATGCCTATTTATAGTTGCTGGAGCTTCTTTTATTTATTTATTACACTACTAAATATGCAATGAATTGTTATTTTATTACTTGAGCGTGTTTTTTAGTCAAATCGAAGAGCTATTTGATATTTTGATGATGGATGCATAGTCATGAATTTTGAGGAATTTCTGTGTGTCCATATGTTCTAAATAGGAGCAAGCAACTTGATGGTTGGAAAGATGGCTTAAAGGGAAGCTCCTGCTTTAACCATCAATCGGAATTATTTCACCCGTGACCCAGAAGAAAACATTGTAATTTCTTTTTCCAAATCTCTTTGTTTCCTTTAAATATGTCTCCAACTATCTTCTTTTTAAATATATACTTAAATATCATTCAATAATAATTAATGAAAGTGCGCAAGAATTATAATATTCGGAGAAGAGACATATTTTTTTCCTTTTAAAAACTGCTTTTGAAAATCTTTGATTTTTTTTGTTTTAAAATGATTTTTTATAATTTTAGATTGTTTTAATGTATTGGTGTAAAAAATAAAAATATATTATTTTGATATATTAAAAAAAACACTTTGAAAAACCCTAAAATAAATAAATAAAAACTAAAATTGAGAAATCAAAATTGTTTGTTTGGGGATAAACTTGGTACAAACCAAAGGGGCTGGAAGGTATTTTGGGGATTTGCCAAAGAGACATCTTTTCCATCTTAAGAGGCAACGATGAAAGATGAGGGCTCTAAATAAAAGCAAAGATGGGGCTGTGGTTAGGATGTCATCATCTCCATTTTCCTCTCTTAGTGGGTTTACTATTGCTTGTCTTGGCATCAAATTATATTTTTGTGAGCTGCTTCCATGGCCATTTTTAATTGCATGGACATGCAATTTCCTGGCCACTCTTCTTCTTTTTGGTTCCAAGCACACCATATATTCATGAATTTAGCTTATCACTGGGAAATTTATTGAACACACCATTATCAGGGAATATTTTTTCTCCTATCTTGTTATCAAGGAATAAGTTAAAAGCAAGCAAGGCATCAACTTTTTTATATATATATAGTTTGGAAATAAGAACAACATTATATAAATAATGAGGGATAACTTAACTGGTTAGATTTTGCATTTATTTTTTAATAATAATAAAATTAAATTTTTTTAGGAACACTAAAAAGTTATATATTTGTTAATTTTAAAACTTGTAAAATTAATTAAAGTGTAAAAAAAATGCTCATAATAATAATAATAAAAAGATAAACAGTGTAGAAGAGAAGAAAATGCCCCTGGAGAAAGAGCTAGCTTGGCAATAAGCTCGATTTGCAGGCATGCATACCATCCAATCTTAATCTAGTGTATTTAGAAATAAATATACGATTGGAATTAAATACAATAATAATAATAATAATAATACTAATATTTAGTAACATCCATAATTCACATTATTATATATATATATATATATATAGCACTCTCGTACATTCATTTCTTTATAAATATTTTATAATTTAGATACTTGTGAGATATTTAAAGTTTAGAGCATCGATTGCCTGAATCCATCAAGACTTTACAATATATCCTCCGTAATCTTCAGATATTAATAAAACAATCACATAAAATTAGATTCATGGGCAGCACAATTTATCTTAATTTCATTTAAATATACATGAGAGATCTCATTATTCAGAGATCGATGATATCATAGTTCATCAACCTAGTTAATTATGATGGGCTCCAGAATGCCTTTGGTCACGCATCAAGTCCCCTCCAACATCAAGAAATATTAAATCCTATTTGGGTGCCACTGGTAGCTTCTTGATTTAATACCAACCCAGATTAATACTTATATGAACTTCACAACAACACAAAGCAAAGCAAAATTCATGAACTCTTGTTTACATTATTTCTCAAGAAGAGGTACCATGAGAGGTCACTCTTCTTGGATTCCTCCCGGCTCTTTAAAATTTTATTCAACTATGACATTCTTTACAATAAATTTCTCACTTTATTTTCCTAATAATTTTTTCGAGCATGAATTTCTCCATGGTTTTTTTTTTATACACTAATAATTATTTTTAACTCTTCTCAAAAAAAAAAAAAACTTGATGAACTCATTATAATAACCATATATTTTTAACCTAAACAGGAGATGGGCCTTGCAACGAGGAGCTAGTTGGATGAAGACGGTTTGAATCCTCAGGTAATGAAACCCGTTTTAGGATGCCTAGCAGTACCATTAACGGGGTTGGTCTTCTGGTTCGGGGGCGGCCACAAACACGCCCGGGTGCCCACGGAAAAACTTGAAATTTAAATTAGAAAAAAATCAAATCATTTTTATTTTTTCGTTTACTTGACTCGCAACCGATCGAGCCACGTCCTATGGTCACACAACAGGCCCACAGAGATGACGTTGCCCAAGGGTCGTCCGCGCGTGCGCGCGCGTCTATATATATATATATATATATTGATTGTTAGGTGATTTTTTATAGAATAATGACACGAGTGTGTTAGGCGGCCAACAAACTAACTGGAGGATAAATAATGATACAGTCCTTCAAGATTCGCAATTCGGCTATATTAATACTTATACCACGATTTTGTGTATATATAATCTTGCCCTTCCTTAAGCCTTGGACGCCTAATAACAAGCCCGGCCATGTACGTTCACGTACAACCTGATGATGCAAGGCAAAATATGTTTGCTTTTGCAAAATATCTCAGTTTTACCCATGCAGTTTTTTCTTATTATCACTCCTAAATAGCTAGCAAAACACTCATTTTTTTTTATCTATTTGATTTAATTCTTTTCTTAGCTTGTTACTCTATTTTTTTTTAATATATATATATATATATAGCTATTGATGTAAACAAAAATTTTAGGTTGAAAGACCGGGCATCTCACCTGCTTGTAACTATGTCAATATGATAATTTTTTTTTTATATATTTTATTTTATTTTGATTATTTTCTTACATTATTTTATTTGAGTAACTCTGCATACAATAAACTTTATCACACAATTCAATCAATAAAATATTTAAGCTTATATTTTTATTGAACAAATAAAAATATCAATCAAATATTGTTTTCTAAACTAGTAAAACTTACTCTTTTATTTTACAAAATAATAATTTTTTTTAGCATAGCCATCATATAAGATTAAACAAGTTTTTATAACATCTCATTGCTCACAAGAAGTCAAGACTCTTCTCTCTTATCTTTCAATTATACATAAAAATTTACTGTTTAAAATTATTTTACCTTCTTCATTCTTTAAATAATAAAAATTTATAAACTACCTTAAGTATTAAAAAATTATTTATACGTAACACCAACATGATCCATATTAGTATAAAAAATTTATTAAAATTCTTTGTGATTTCATTATATATATATTATCTCACATGCAACTTTTAAAAGCATAAAAAACTATTTTTTTTTCAAAATTTTAAGCTACAGTGTTGTAATTGAACCATTGATGAATATTTTAGGGAAAAAAAAAGAATTAATGGTTTAACATAAGAACTTGGGAAACTAGAAGAGTAATATTGGAAAATCTTAAAGTATAAAGGTATAATAGTAAGATTAATGAATCTATAGGGACAAAAACGAAGTTTATCCTGAAACAGAAAGCAGTATAAATATCGTGGGCGACCATCACGTGACACAAAATCTGCCGTCAATTATTATTGAATTGAGAGGCCCAATGCCAATGCTACTGCGCAGGATTACAGAGTAACTGACTGACTACTACTACTACACTCCGTTCAGCATTTACGACACAACAAAGAAGAAGGCAATGGAGATGGAGATGGAGATGGAGAGGACGAGAGGAGGAGAGAGTGAAGAATCAGAGAGAAGAAAACTGGTATTACTGGAGAAAGTGAAGGAATGCCTTTCACAGAGACAGGATCAGAGACGAGAGGAATCGCCGTTAGTGTGGGCGATGGAAGTTGTGAAATGTTTAAAATCGTTAAAAATGGAAATGCCAAGCCCTGAATTAGCTGAAATCCTAGTCTCTCATCTCTGTTTCGATAATAACAACGCTTCTATCTGGAAGTTTCTACAACAGGCTCTTTCCTCCCGCCTCCTCTCTCCGCTTCACGTCCTGTCTCTCCTCTCCTCTAGGTATAATTAATTTTCAAGAATCTATGTTTATTATTAATTGATTAATTAATTATTATTACTTCTTTTTATTGTATTGATTGATTGATTGATTGCAGAGTGATTCCGAATCGACGGTCTCAACCGGAGGCCTATAGATTGTTTCTGGAACTTTTCAGCAGATATGCGTTTTCGCTTGATACAGCTGTTGATGATGCTTGCAGAGATAAGTATGTTTTTATTTCTGTGCAAATCCTATTTAATTAATTCAATTGAATTGAATTGAAGGTTAGGATGCAGGCAGCAATCAAACATTTTTTTTTTTCCATTTATTTTTTAAATTGATAAATTAAGAAGTATTCATTGTTAAAGTAAGAAGAGGAGAGTGGTGGATTTTTGTAATATTAAATTACTTGTTGAGTATTTGCTGCCAAATTTTAATTTCTATAGTATCTGTCTATGGAAATATTGGTGGTTAGGAGGACGTCTGATGATTTTTACTGCCTGATTGTGCTTCTGTAATGTGTTTGTGTTTTCAGTGGCAATTTTTATTTTTTATTGTCATTTTCTTTCTCCTTGTTTTGTTCAATACTCTAGCCAAGTAACTATGGACGTTTCTCAAAGAATCATGCTTTGCTTGCTTTTTCAGGATAATTAATTCTGTTGATGCTGCTCTTCAACTATCACGGACTTATGAAGTTCGTCTTTCAGAGCTTGGACAGTTGTTGGTGTTGTTCTTTTTTACTGTTTTTGTTGGATTGATTGATAGCACTTTTGATGATATGGGATTACAGATAAAATCTTCAGATATACAAGAGGGACCATTTGGAACAGATAATTTCCAGGATATGGACATGGATTCCAGAGGGGATTATAGTGTTGAGAGAAATGAGCATCGTGAGCTTTTAAGGAAGAAAAATACTATCATGTCCATGGAAGTGCTGGCAAAGCTTATGGAAAGCAGAAAAGCTGTAGTTCTGCTCCGCCTTGTACACTTTAACATGTATGATACATTTCCATTTCTTATTTACTTTGCCATTGAATAACTATTGTTGTTTCCACAACTGAATTGTGTGTATCTTTTTTTTTTTGTTACTCCTATTCTTTTGATGCTAATGTGAACGAAGATGGTGCCAACTTTGTGTTGACATTACTTTGATAATGATAATGCATACTTTCAACCCATCTTTTCTGCTCTTTATCAATCTTTACACTTTTAGTTCTCTAAATGCTATATTCGTTTTATTCTCATTTTATGTTCTGATTGTGAATCCCATAATGACTTGATTGGTAGTGGTACTCTTTTGTGTACCCTCAAGCTCATTTTCGTAGGATAGTGTATGTTATGCTGGGGATGGCTTCTATATATGGATCAACATGTGCCTGTAATCATCTATGTCCTACTGTTCTAAAATGTAAGAGTTGTACACCAAAACAGGAACCATTCATTTGCACATGACCGTGGAAGGAAACACTTATCACCAATGAGATCACAACCCAAATGCCTTAATTAATAAATTTCTCTCATTATTTTCTGTCTTTGCATTTCTACTTTCTTATAACTTATAAGAGCTTAAAAGATGATACGACAGAACGAAATGAGGGAGAAGGACTTACACAGCCAGCTAACTAGAAACTGATTCATAGCGGGTTACTCTTTTATAGTTTGTGTTATACAGTGGTTGCTTTCTTTACTGAGGTCGCCCACTAGGCATATCTGATAATAATTGAATATTTTTCTCAAAATTAAAGAGTTCCATTGCCACTTTTCTTTAACTGTTTAACAATAAATGCCAAGTAGAGACCTTGTGATGAATTGGAGCTGAACAAGTTGGATTGCCATCTCCACAACAAGAAGTAAAAAAGAAGCCAATGGCTGTTGTACTTTGTTTTTCTTTTTGGAGAAAAGAATCAGGGGAACAAGAAGAAAACATTGCCTCGTTATTTTATGCATGCTATTAGAACCATGCTCACATCTATACTCTACTTAGTATAATTAAAATTTGTATAATGTTATCCCATTTCTTAAGGTTGTAAATGTCTGAACCATGTACATTCACATCAGTTGCTACATGCCACCTTTTCTACATTTGTTTCAATATTTTCCTTCACAGGCCTGAAAAGTTCCATGGCCTCCTACAGAGGCTGTGGTTTTCTGAAGCCAATAAATTGGCATCCTCAAGTATGAAGCCTGCAAGCCAGTTTTTTGAAAGATTCTCAGCCAGCATCCGTCACGCGTGTGATTTTGAATACCAGTTAAACAAGGTCCAGCTTGTTCAGATGCTTACAGATATCAGACAACCACATAAGCGGCTGTCCTATTGCAATTCTGAATCTGTACAGTCTGCTTGTTGGGCTCCCTTTGATATTTACCTAGAGCACATAATGGATGGGAAGCAACTTCTTATTACTTCAGGAGTTATTATGCTCACAGGTAATGCTCTTGAAGTTATATGTGCATATTTAAATCTATATTTGTGCTTTTGGGTAGGTATATGTATTGTCTTTATAAAATGCTTGGTTTTTCTTTTTCTTTTTTCCCTCTAAAAATCATATTTTGAGTACTTAAAAAAAAAGTGTAGAAGTGGCAATGACACGTTTTCTAATTTGCATGTTATAATTGCAGAAACAATTATGCTGCTTCAGGTTTTTAATCGGGCAAGCTGGCAAGAGACCTTCCTAGCACTCTGGCTTTCTGCTCTTCGGCTTGTGCAACGAGTTGAGATCTATCTATCCTAACTTTTTTTCTTGCAGAACATATGCATCTACATGTAGCTGAAGCTTATTCCATTTCATGGCTTGCTGCAGGAACATGACCCTCTGGAAGGCCCTATTCCACATCTTGAGTCTCGTCTTTGTATCCTTTTGACCACTGTCCCTTTAGCAATTGCTAATATTATGGACGATGAGGCCAAGTTTTGCTCTTCTTCTCTTCAGGGAGCTGCAAAATCTGGGTTCATAGAGATTGATGGACATGAATATCAAGTGGACGGGAAGGGCCAAACTTCAAGAAAAAATGGGCTTATTTCCTCTCTTCAGGTCCTTGAACAATTCTCCGGGCTCTTATGCCCTCCAGCATCAGTTATTGGTGCAGCTAATGCTGCAGCTGTAAAGGCAGCCAGCTTCATTTCTAATTCCAAGAGTGCAAGGGGTGTTTCAGTTTGTGGCACTCACAGCGATTCTTATATAAATGCAGGTATCTTAGAAGTATTTAGTTCACATCTAGGATCATAGAAAATTCCGAACTCAGAATCCATACTTTATGGATTGAAATGCACAGATACTTTAACTGGCTGCTGCTTTACACGGTATCTTGGCAATATTTATCCTTTGCAGGTGGTAATTTGAGGCATCTCATTATCGAAGCTTGCATTGCAAGAAAATTAATAGACACATCTGTATACTATTGGCCTGGTTATGTGTCTGCTTCAGTCATCTCATTTATAGATTCACCACCAGCTCAAAAATCTCCTTGGGTAATATTTATGGAAGGAACGCCATTCAGTAATTCTCTTGTGAATTTTCTACTCGCAACACCTGCTCCAAGGTAGAATAGAAATTTTGCCAATTAACCTCTAGTTGAAATACTTGTAACTGATCTCCTTCATTGCTCCTGTTAAAGTTTAGCAGAGATAGAGAAGCTATATGATATTGCATTAAATGGGTCAGTGGAGGAGAGGTCGGCAGCTGCAAAAATTCTTTGCGGTGCATCCCTAAGCCGTGGATGGAACATTCAGGTTTGTATGTGTACTATATTGATGCCAAAAATTCCCAAGTTGTTTGTTTGGTGACCATTCTAGAAAATAGTAGTTCTTAGCCAATATATTTTAGTGCTTTATTCATACGTTTTAATTCTTGAGTGTACTGTTTGCTCTGATCAATGCCTGCCAAAGGAAAATGAACATGCATTTTTAGATTTGTTGACTTGCTGTGGACTAGGGATGGGGGTGCGTTTACTAGTGTTTCTTAATTGAAGATGTTTTTTCTATCTTTTTTTTTATTAATGTTTGTCAGGAACATGTGCTGCACTACGTGGTGAAGCTTCTTTCTCCTCCTAAGCCTTCTACACATACTGGACAAAGGAGTCACTTAATTGATTATATGCCTATGTTGAGTGCCATCCTTTCTGGAGCTTCTTCAGTTGATACTGTCCATGTGCTTTCTTTGCATGGTTTGGTAGGTGAAGTACTGTTCCTTTTTATGGAATTTACTCCTCGAGTATGCAATGACTTTAGACTCTTTCTCAAACAAAGCCATTTATTTATCCATGCTGGCTATTATAGGCTTAATATCTTGCCATCCAGCCTGCTATTTGTCTTGAATCTATTGTTTTTCAGGTGACTTTGTGTCACATTGATGTGGGCTTTTCTTAATAGTAAGAATAATGAACTATTAAAGAGCTATGTGGGCTGCTTGGCTGGTCAAAGCAGGTTTTAGCAGGATCATCTCATTTGTGTTAGCCTAAGGCCATTATGAAATCAAATGCATATGCTGAAGCTGCACCAACCAGTGCCTTAACCACTCTCCATTAATATGCTGTTGTTACACTCCCATTGTTCTTGAACTGCTGAAATCTGTTTCAAATTTCTATCGCCACCTCTTAGACAATCATAAAGTATTGCAGGTTGGATCTTCTTTGAGTTCTGATGGATCTTTGTTTATGTTCATGTAGATCCCTGAAGTTGCAGCTTCTTTAATGCCTCTTTGTGAGGTGTTTGGGTCACTTATGCCTTCATCAAGTAACATATCAAGCAAAGGTGATGAGCCCTCCATTTACATGGTTTTTTCTTCTGCCTTTCTCTTTCTTCTGCGTCTATGGAAATTCTACAGACCCCCTATCGAGCAGTGCTTAACAGGAGGAGGAGCCATTGGAGGTGAACTTACTTTGGAGTATTTATTATTATTGCGCAATGGTCGCATTGCATCGCACAATTATTCTGCCCAGGATGAAATTAATAGCAATCAGGTTCAGCATGAATATTCATCAGATAAACCCGAATATGTTGATTTTTATCCAAAACTGCAAGCTTGGTATTGCCAGAACAAGTCCTGTATAGCCTCTCCGCTTTCTGGCATTTCCACTGGAAATCCTGTTCATGAGGTTGCTAATAAAATCTTAAACATGATTTACCGGAAAATGACTAAAAGTGGGTCCTCATCCGGGAATTCTTCAACAGTTACAAGCAATAGTTTATGTGGGTCCCCTCCAAGTACTGCTGAGGATCCTTACCAGAGGCCCATGCTTCCTGCATGGGATGTGTTGGAAGCCATCCCTTTTGTTCTTGAGGCAATTTTAACGGCTTGTGCTCATGGACGGCTTTCATCTCGGGACTTGACCACAGGTTAATCACAAGTCTAGCTTTTTAGTTTGTGCTTTGGTTTTCATTTTATTTGTTCTGGTTAGGGTTCCAACTATCTCCTTGATCTCTAAAACTCCTGTCTTGTTATTAGAAGAATAACAGCTGTGCTATCAAGATTTACTAGTATAATTGAGTCTCTCTAATGTGTTCCCCTCTGCATGCATAGACTTGAGAACTCTTGAATCCTTGCAGGCCTAAGGGACCTCATTGACTTTCTTCCGGCAACTCTTGGAACCATTGTCAGTTACTTTGCTGCAGAAATCACTCGAGGTATATGGAAACCAGTTCCAATGAATGGAACTGATTGGCCTAGTCCAGCAGCGATCCTTTCAGCTGTTGATTCTGAAATAAAAGAAATACTTGCTGCTGCAGGAGTTGATTTTCCATGTGGTTCCTCTGGTACATTTCAGCAGCAAATTCTTTTGATTTATTTATACTGATTTACTATTGCATTATAAATTTTTAATGCATTTCATATCTGCTGTTTTACAAAGAAATACTTGCGTGGAACTACTCATACAAAGACATGTACCTAAAATAGCAACAAAGCTGCACTGTATCTTGCGTGAGGATATGCATTTGATTTTTTTTTTTGGTTAAGGGATATCACCTAGTTAGGATCTTTGCTGACTCATGAGAAGGGTCTTATCCTGCTTTCAACCTTTTTGCAAGAAGTGATTATGCTCTCTGGTTAAGACTCTGCACCCTATCTACATTCAAGCCCCAAAAATTAGTACTTCACCAGGCATTCATCTCCTTCTCCATGTCTTTGTATGTAGAAATAACTTCCTAATGATCAAACAGGTCCTTCTTGTATGATCACTGTATTTACTGTAAGGTAATTAGCTTTGTCAGTTAACCTTGGCCTTGCCTTTATGGGGATTTTACACGGTGCAGACTTTCGTGGAGTGTTTGAATGCTTATATTGCTTCTGTTCTGGTTTACCTTCTCTTGTTCATGGACTTCTTATAATAGGCAACCCAGCCAGTGATGCAATTGTTTGTCATTTTTGGATGCACATTATAGATTAACAATGACACATATGAAATTGTCATTTGAAAAGGAGAATGCTAGTGTTTTGCTTGCTAAATCCTGTATAATCTCTTGCAGGGCAATCACCTCCCATGCTTCCATTGCCAATGGCAGCTCTGGTCAGTTTAACCATCACTTTCAAACTCAACAAGAGCCATGAATACATACATGCCGTAGTTGGGCCTGCCCTGGAAAATTGTTCGTCAGGTTGCCCTTGGCCTAGTATTCCTATAATTGGCTCTCTGTGGGCCCAAAAGGTCCGTCGCTGGCATCACTTCATAGTTGTATCATGTGCTCGTTCTGTCTTGAAACGAAATAAAGTAGCTGTTGCCCAGCTCCTGAGGAGTTGCTTCTCATCATTCCTTGGATCACTTAACGATTCCGCACCTTTGCTGACCAATCAGAGCAGTGTAAGTCGTCTATTGGGCACCACTATTGCAGTTCCTGGTGTTTCTCCTTCCCTCGCACCTGGATTCCTGTACCTTCGCTCTTGTCGAACTATAGAGGACATTCAATACGTAAATGGTGTGGTCATAGGTCTTGTAACAGAGTATGCAAGGGAATTAGCCTCCAGATGGACTGGGATGGACTCCTCTCGATTGAAGTCTAGCCAGGCATCCCTATCCCATGCAGCTGCCAAGGCAAGGGAAGTTGCCATACTGGGCGCGAGCCTGTTATGCTTGTCAGGTGGGATGAATCTGATTCGAGAGCTTTACCTGGAGACTATCCCAACATGGCTGCTCTCATCCAAAAAAGAGAAACTTGGTGAGGCCAGTGCCGTGTCCCGTATATTGGAAGGGTATGCAATGGCATACATGGTGGTTCTGTCGGGCTCAGCTTTATGGGGGATAGGGCCCACTTCTCCAGCATGGGCGTTATCTAGAAGAGCGCGAGTGGTCAGCGTCCACATGGACTTCTTGGTTCGAGTGTTGGAAGGAAGTATTTCACTTGGCTGCCATCCAGCCACATGGAAAGCTTATGTATCTTGTGTAGTGGGTCTAGTAGTGAGTTTTGCTCCAGAGTGGATTCAAGTCGTGAAGCTGGAAACATTGAGGAAATTGGCAAGTGGATTGAGAGGGTGGCATGAAAGTGAGCTGGCTCTCTCTCTGCTTGAAAGAGGTGGGGTTGCAGCCATGGGCTCTGTAGCTGAGCTGCTAAATGTAATTAGATGAGTTTTGAATGCAGAAATGCAGTGTCCATCAGCAGTCATTTGAGTTCTGAATGAGATTCGTAAGGTCCATCAAATGTCGTCAGAAATTGGTGTCTTTACACCGCCGCTATAGCAATATTTGAAGGCCGTAGCTCAGAATGCCAGAGAGACCTCCGGGGCAGGCTGACCTATGACCTTTTGGAGAGTAACCTGTTAGTAGTTGAGTGGTGGCAGCTACCTCCAGGAGATTTTTATTTTTTTCTGTAAGCAAAATAGTATTGGGATCTAATTATCTTGATGTAAGAAGCCTTCTTACAATCTCTGCAAATGCTATCATGTGTTTGCTGTATTGGGTAGTAGGCGGGCCGAAGTCCCATAAAAGAAGCCAGGAGTGATACCATATGGCGCGGGGCGGTCATATGTCCTGGTCTCATGTTGAAGAAAGATATCGTCCATTGGAAAAAAAAAAAAAAAAAACAATATGAGCAGCTTACTAAATCAGATTTTGCATTTTCCCATGAAAGGAGGTCTGCTCCCGTGGGGTGGAATTGAGATGAAGGTACCCATCTAATGTTATTCTTTTTAATTAAAATAATCTTCTTAATCTTTAAGCACATCTAATTTGAATCATTTGCATTAATAATAATAATAATAAATCTACTTGGTGGAGTCTTCAAATCAGCTGCAATTTATGAAATTGAAAATATATTAAAATAAATTTTAGAATTTTTTTTTATTTTTGATAACAATATGTTAAAATCATCAAAAACATCTTAAATATAACACAAAACAAGCATTCATTCTATTTCAATCAAGTTTGGAGTTATGGTTGAAACGACTTTTAATTAAATTATGTTTTGGTGTTTTTGAACTGTTTTTATATGCTAATATTAACAATAAATTTTAATAAATAAAAAAAATATTATTTTAATATATTTCTAAATAAAAAAAATCTTAATCACATTTCCAAAATACTCATCCATTTATGTTATGTCATGCCATTTCATTCATTCCATTCCATTCCATTCCATTATTAGGTTGTTTCGTGCTCCGTGTGATTTCAGTGGAGATCAGGCTCAGATAAAAAACAATATAAAAAGACACGCGAGGTAAAAAACAAGGATAATGCTAATGGAATCATCTCATAATTACTTCACCTCAGTGGAAAAATTAAACCCGTCTTATTCACACAATCCATACACTCTGGTAGATGATGCGAGGCACCAAGGAAAAATGCATGATCCTCATCTCTACAAACACAGGGGCCCAGGTGGGTGCTGGGCAATCAAGCTTGCTTAGTTTTTTGTGCGGTTATAACGCTTAACTTTACAATCCACAACTCTATAAAATAATAATANTTTAAAAAACAACTATAATTGCTTATTTAATGGATTACAAGGAAAAAAAACTTAATTCACTTTGAAAAAAAAATTAAAAACACTTATAGTATTATCAAGTGGATAGGTTTAAAATAAAGATGTTTTTTGGCCACAAGAATAAACAACAAAATATAATAATAACCGACATTATTATTATTATTATTATTATTATTGTTATTATTTAATTACAGGGAAGACATGGTAAGTAGTGGGATTTAAGTATCTGTTCGGTAGTGTTGTCTATGTTATTTTTAAGAGTGTTTTAAATTTCAAAATATATTAAATATTATTTATTAATATATTAGAATTATAAAAATAAATATTTAATTTTAGAACTTGTTTGATGTCATATTGTTTTTAATGTATGTTTTATTTAAAAATATATTCACTTAATATTTTTTAATTTTAAAAAATTATTTTTGCTAGGGTATATCAAAATAATTTAGATCAAAAGAATTAATTTTAAATAAAAAAAATTATTTTAAATTCAAAAATGCTTTTCAAATAATAGAAATTAAATTTAGATTTACATGTCCCCTTCCTTCCTGTTTCCTCACATCATCATCGCACACCATCTCGCCTCTCTTTCGCTCTCCTCCCTCTCTCAAGATATTATTATTTTTATTATTACCATTACTACGACTCTTCTGAAAAGAGAGACAGAGAGATCAATTTCTATTCTCTAGGGTTTGGTGTTCCAAGCTCGGTAGCATATTCAAAACACTGAAGGGGGAGGAAGAGGAAGACAGACTACAAGCTGGCTAATTAGTTTCTGTAAATTAGGGCTTTTTCCTCCTCCTCTTTTTTTTTTTTCTTATTTATTACAATCAATTCAAATTTTGAAAGTAAGAGAGAGAGAATTGTAGGAGATAAAATAGAGAGAGAGGGGGGGGGGAAAGATGATGATGGAAGGGTCAGGGAGGAGGATATCAGCAGCGAATCCAAGGCCGTGTTCCGGGAGAAGGATATTAGCAGCGAAGAAACGGGCTCGATCTGATGGGTTCTTGAACAGTGTTAAAAAGCTTCAAAGAAGAGAGATTTCCTCTAAGTCAGATCGTTCTTTCAGTATCACCAATGCCCAGGAGAGATTTCGCAATATGCGCTTGATGGTACCCTCCTCAATCTACCGCTCCTCTTCACAACCTAATTCTGTCGCTTTGTTTTTTAACCATCGAGACTTATGTGCTTCTACAGCTTTTGTTTCTGCTGGAAAGGTTTCTTGAAACCTTTGATTTATATTCTTTTTCCAGGAAGAATACGATACTCATGACCCCAAGGGCCATTGTTCGATGGTGCTGCCCTTTTTGATGAAGAGAACTAAAGTTATTGAGATTGTGGCCGCCCGGGACATTGTCTTTGCCCTTGCACATTCTGGTGTTTGTGCTGCTTTTAGTAGAGGTACTCCCATTCTGTCTTAATTCTCATGTCATGTTACATGGAAATATACTTCAAATGTTTTCTTTGTGAATGTGAAAGACTATGACTGCATCTTATCTTATCTGCTGTTCACTATTTAAAACGCAGAGACAAATCAGAGGATATGTTTTTTGAATGTGAGTCCTGATGAAGTCATTCGGAGTTTGTTCTACAATAAAAACAATGATTCTCTCATCACTGTTTCGGTCTATGCCTCGGATAACTTCAGCTCCTTGAAATGCAGATCGACGAGAATTGAGTGCGACTGCTCTTCTCCAACCTTTCACTTCTCTTGTCAACTTCTGTCGTACATGACTTGTGTGTGTCCTAGTTGTGTGATGATGATGATGCCTTGTATTTTAAATGTTTAGGTACATTCGACGGGGTAAGCCAGATGCAGGTTTTCCTCTTTTTGAGTCCGAGTCCTTGAAGTGGCCAGGTTTTGTGGAGTTTGATGATGTCAATGGAAAGGTGCTAACGTACTCAGCACAAGATAGGTACCGTTTACAGTCCATCTGATACATCAATTGCATGTCCCAGCTATCCTACCTCTAATATTTTGTTATTGGTATCTGTGATCAGTATATACAAGGTTTTTGACCTAAAGAACTACACCATGCTATACTCCATATCTGATACAGATGTGCAAGAAATCAAGATCAGGTACTCTCTCTCTCTCTCTCTGTAAATGTTTAAGATGCGTCGTTATCTTATTAGTTATAAGATGCTATTAATATGATAGAGGCTTATGCCTTTTTACCTTTTGTTAGTGTAGATGCATGGCAGTAAATTTTACTAATCATGGCAGTCAGTTTGTACTGTCATTCATTCATCTTTCACATACAACACTATGCATCTCGTTTTCTCTTCTGGAACGTGTCTACTTGATTGGCCCTTGATTTGTTTGTTCTGCATCGTAAATGTCTTCTAACTTCGCCTATGTCTGGCTTCATCTGAATCAGTCCAGGCATCATGTTATTGATTTTAAATAGATCAAGTGGCTATGTTCCTCTTAAGATTTTGTCAATAGAAGATGGTACAATTCTCAAAGACTTCAAGCATCTTCTTCATCGAAATAAGAAGGTGGACTTCATTGAACAATTTAATGAAAAGCTTCTTGTCAAACAAGAAAATGAGAATCTCCAGATTCTTGATGTGAGTTACCTTTTTTCTTTTTCAGTATCTATCTTTCAGCTTGGCTTGTTGTCTGCTCCAGCAGTTGTATCTTCTTTATGCAGGTTCGACATACTGGTATTAGGGAAGTTAGCAGAACCGACTTCATGACACCATCAGCATTTATCTTTCTGTACGAAAACCAGTTGTTCTTAACATTCAGAAATAGAACTGTTGCTGTCTGGAATTTTCGTGGAGAGCTTGTTACGTCATTCGAGGATCATCTCTTATGGCATCCTGACTGTAACACAAATAACATTTACATAACAAGTGATCAGGATCTTATCATTTCGTACTGCAAAGCTGATTCTGATGATCAATGGCTGGAAGGCAATGGTAATTTTTTTTTTTATCATCTTTTTGGTTGGCAAATACTAATGCTTAAATAATCATGGTCGATACCAGATGAGGTATAGAATCCTTTGTTCTCTTCTCATTTTTGGAGAAAAATTATCTTAATTCTATAGAATGCAATTATTAAACATAAAAATGAACTTATTATTATACTGCAGCGTGTCTGAGTTTTTAATTGTTCGATTTTAAGCAGATAGTTTACATTTTCTTTCTGTCAATTCTAGCCACACTGCCTATTAACAGCTGGAACATTGTCAGATACTTTCAGGTTGTCCAGCAAGAATAAAACTTGTTCTCGTACACTGATGATCCCCTATGATCCAAATGAGCGCACTATAATTTTGAATCCCTTGTGAATTCCCTGCTTCGGTTTGTCTTAATAAATAAGCTGCTTAGAACTGACCCAAGAAATTATGCGAAACTTTATCATCTAATTTGACAAACTTTTTTTGAGCCAGGTTGTTAGCTTGTTGTAATCTAGTAACTTTTTAGAACTGCTGTCTTGTTTCCAACCATCCAGTATATGTTATTATTTCAGACACTTTTTTAAAGTGACTTGATACTTTTACCAGTCCATATTAACTACCCAATTTAAGTGACATGGTCTAGAGTTAGATCTGTTATCATCTAGAGGTCTAGATCTACTCAGAAGAATAAATGTTGATCCTAAAAGCATGTCTGGATGCCACAATGCTGTGTCAACTTTTGATTTTTTTGTCGAGCATGAAAACTACTAGATATTGTTGGCAAGAGGAACGGATAATCAATGGAGAATTTGGAACATCTGTGTTCCTGACACTTTGTTAATGTAGATTTTTTCGTCTCTCTGGTTGGTGTCCACGAGGACAACCCCTCTGATAGTGTTCCTGCATGAATTGCTTTTGAGGAAAGACCAATAAGTTGTCGGGCCTTTGTTTGTATAAGATCTTTTGGGAGTTGCCTTAATTGTGATGCAGTGAAGAAAACTTCTTGTTGGGCAATTATCAAATCTCACTGTCTGATTCTGGATGCAGCTGGTTCTATCAATATCAGCAATATCCTGACAGGAAAATGCCTAGCTAAAATAAATGCCACCAATGGCAGTCCCAAGGACGAGGAATGCAGCAGCAGTGCTGGGAGCTCAAAGCAGAGCCGCTTGATGATGAGAAGTACAGTGGCAGCGGCTTTGGAAGACATAACCGCCCTTTTTTACGATGAAGAGCGCAATGAAATCTACACTGGTAATAGGCATGGTCTGGTTCATGTGTGGTCTAACTAAAGAGGAGTTTTCATTATTTTGATCTGGAGACTTTGAAACTGCAAGGAGGGGATGTTGTGTCATGCCTGCACTGCATAACTTGAGTGCACTGTAACATTAGATTGCATCGGAATTATTTGTGTCAGTAGATATTCTTGGACTGCCGTGTAGCTGTTTGTACATTAGTATATAGGCTTCTTGATCGAGTTTAAGAGGAGGTTTAAAACTTGATATTGTCTCCATGTATCATACTAGATTGTACCTTTCTAAATTCCAGTGTCTAATTGTGTTTGGATTTTATTTTATTTTATTAAAAAAAAACATAATTTTAAGTTGTCACTCGCAATAAATGACAAATAATATTGTGAGGTTGTATGGAACATAAATGATAGTAATTCGTGGAATCCCCAAAAAATTAAATCATCATTGAAATAAAAAGAAAACTGGCCTCGGTGTTGAAGTGCACATTGTTGTTTGACGTCCTCTCGCGGACCGCTAGAAAGATATAATTTTGATAGTTAGATCATGATATTAAATAATATCATGCCTGTTATTTTTTACAAATGCAAGCACACGCAAGGAGAAAATTTGTCAAGGTGCATGCATGGGTGAAGTTTTCATGTGAATACTCCGCCGAAAAATGAAAAACCTATATGTATATATATATATATATATATATATATATATATAAAACTTGTAATAAACTTCTCATAAAGTGTTTATTCACAAGTTAACGTGTGTGTTTGTATCAATGTTAGGATGTTTTTTAAAAATAATTCTTTAAAATAGATTAAAATGAGTTTTTTTATTTTTTTAATAAAATATATTTTAAAATTTATATATATATATATACATATATATATAAAGAGTACAAACAAGTGTTGAGCATATGTTTTTCCGACAAATTGAAAAGATAATGTCTTGTCGAAACTAACTTGCGAGCAACAGAGGAAAGGAAGGAAGTGGGGTGGACTGAAATTTACGAAAGCTCGAGAAGACCACCTCGAAACAACCTCGTCACGGACGTATACACACCATTTGTTGGAGCATAAAGCATCACCTGCCATGATAATCTTTCATTTATAGATTTCATCTACTACATTTGTGGCGGATGATCAATTCTTTTCTTTTTTTTTCATAAATAAATAATATTAGAAAAAAATAAAAAAAATTAACTAATAATTTAAATAATAAAATATAAAAATATTAAATAAAATGGTAAAAAATAATAGAAAATATAAAAGAACCCCATCTATCAAGTCTAAATTATTAAACAATTGAAGCCCAGAAGACTAAATTAAAATAGATAAAAAAAAAAACAGCAACAAAACAAATTCCTGTTTAACCAACTTAAATCACAAACTTTATAATATGGAAATTAAAATAAGAGGATCTTATAGGAATAAAAGCAGGAAAAAAATGATTAATGCTTAATTTCAAATAAATAAAATATTAAAAAAATAAAAAATAATTTAAAAAAAGATCAAAATACTCATCCAAACCCAATTAGGTTCAGGTTAAATATTTTTTTTTTTAGTCTTAATGCTAGGATAACCACATTTAAAATATGACTAAATAAAATTATCAAACAAATTAATATTTAAAGATAAAAAATTATTAACATAACAATAAAAGTTCCTTTTCAAGCTCACATGAATCCAGAATTAGTCTAATAAAAGACAAATTATAAAAAATAATAAAACAAAACTCTAAAATTAGATGATAAAAAAATTAACTTAAAAAAAAACAAATCTTGATGAATTGTGTAAATATAGTCTAAATTTTAAAACTCACAAGGTATGAAATTCTAAATTAAGGTTTAATCAAAAAGTTTAATTCATAATTAATTTAAATTTAAAAAATAAAATCATAAAAATTATTAAATTTAATAACTTGTTAAAGTGAAAAAATTAAATACCAAATTTGATTGGAAAAAAACCGTGAATGACATAGTGTCTGTACATGTATACAAGCTTTGTTAACGTACAAGCTCACAAATTCGCAAACCATGGCATTTATTTTGCCACTCAAAGCCCATCTTCAAGAATACTTTAAACGTGGAAGTGGCTCTGGTAACGCGGTACCATCCGCGTTCCGAAGAAAGTCAAGAACAACATGCTCTGTTGTTTCTGATTTTTTGGGGAAACGGATTAATCACGTTTCATTCGAAACCAAAAAAAGTCTAGCCATTTTTTAACTGGCCCTGCTGGGGTATAATAGTGGATAACCACGTTGTCCATAAATTAGGGAATTAACTGTTTTTTTTTAAAAAAAAAAGAAGAAGAAGAAGACAGGGCTACATGATCATGCCTTGCAAGATTATTACGCGTAGTAGTAGTAGTAGTGGGTGTTAATTAGAAGAAGAAGAAGAAGAAAGCTGCTAGTCTAATGAGTGGATGGCATTTGGGTTTGGCAGCAGGCAGAGAGACAGGCGGAAGGTGGCTTCCCAAGGAAGAGAACAAAATGGATGGAGGCAGTCCGCAGCTGGCATGGATGTCGGGAGAAGCTAATTCTTCACCCTAAATATATCTTCAACTCTTGCGCTTCTTTCGCCAACTCCCTCTCCCTCTCCCTTTCTCTCTCTATATCATCCAACAGGTCATCTTTCTCTTTTCATGTACGTTTTAACTTAATCACGGATGAAGGGATACTTGTTTGCGTCCTCGTTTCATTGCCTTGCCTAGATATTGTACATTTATCTATTCATTTTATCTTAGTATTAGTTAGGAGGCCAGACTGATTACAAAGAGAGAAGAGAGAGAGAGAGAGAGAGAGAGATCAAATCTACGTTGGAGCAGAATGTCAGTGGATAAAAGGAGGAAGAAGGGAAGGGTTGGGATGGAGGGGTTGGAAGGGCTGATACAAAGGTTGCTGGAAGGAAGGAATAACAGAGGGAAACGCATCCAGCTGACTGAACCTGAAATCCACCAGCTTTGTGTCACCGCCAAGCAAGTCTTTCTTGCTCAACCTGTTCTTCTTGCATTAGAAGCTCCCATCAACATCTGCGGTACATCCTTTTCTTCCTTCATTCATCCACCCCCTTTCCCATCGTGTTCTTCTGCCTGTTCAATCGGATTTCCACAATCAATGGCCTATCTTCTTTTCTATGCAATCTATATATCAATTTGCTAGCCTTTTTGTTTGATCTTGTTCCATCTTTATGTTGGCCATTGACTATAATAAGCATTCTATCTTTATCTGCAATTCTCAACTTCCATTTGCAATGTTAGAGTTATTTCATAGAGCTGATTAGTAGGCAACATTTTGCAAAAATGACACCCTTTTGGACTCGCATATCCCTGCACAAGAATTACATGCCGATCCTGTTTAATACTTGATACATGTTGCTGTTTGTATTCTGGTTGTATGCAGGTGATATACACGGGCAATATCCAGATCTCTTGCGATTGTTTGAGTATGGCGGGTTTCCACCAGATTCCAATTATCTATTCCTTGGAGACTACGTAGATAGAGGAAAACAAAGTATAGAGACAATATGCCTTCTCCTTGCTTACAAGATCAAGTTCCCTGACAACTTTTTCCTTCTTCGAGGGAACCATGAATGTGCTTCTATCAACAGAATATATGGATTCTATGATGAGTGCAAGCGTCGTTTCAGTGTCCGTCTATGGAAAACTTTCACGGACTGCTTCAATTGCTTACCGGTGGCTGCAGTGGTCGATGACAAAATCCTATGCATGCATGGTGGACTCTCACCGGAAATGGATAGCTTGGATCAGATCAGAGCTATAGAGAGGCCAGTAGACGTGCCAGACCAGGGCCTTCTGTGTGACCTCCTTTGGTCTGATCCTGATAGAGACACCAAGGGTTGGGGTGATAATGATAGGGGTGTCTCCTATACCTTCGGAGCCGATAGGGTCACCGAGTTCTTAAAGAAACATGATCTCGATCTCGTATGCCGAGCTCACCAGGTATTTCCTTGATTGCTCTCCCCCTTTCATCAGATCAAGTCCATTACCTTCCATTTCCTGCCCTAATACTTGTACTAGGAAGAAGAATGTGATAAATAACCCAAGGTGTTCTTCGATGGGAAATGATTGACAGGTAGTCGAGGATGGCTATGAATTCTTCGCAGACAGACAGCTGGTTACCATATTCTCGGCACCGAACTACTGTGGAGAGTTCAACAATGCAGGTGCCCTTATGTGTGTTGACGCTAGTTTGCTCTGCTCATTTCAGATTCTCAAGCCATGGAGGGGGAGAGAAGGGCATCCTGAATAGTTTCCAGGTGAAGGGAGAAAAACGTTGGATGCCTAACGAAGGAAAGACAACTACCATCCACCACAAACAATATTCTATCTAGTACTCTGCTGCTTCTTCTCATGTACAAATTCTGCTTCGAAAACCAAAAAAAAAGAAAAAGTGGGAGATGTTTGCCCACATTTTGCATTGCAATACGAGCTGCAATATAAACAACACATGAAAGCGTATGCATGCAGCAACAGTGCAACTAAATCTAGCAAATTTCACTCCTCAGGAAACCTCTAGTCTAGTTGCTGCTATATTCATAACCAGCCAAATACTTTCTTTTAAGGCATTATAAGCTTCCCTGAAAAATAATGCTATGTGAACGCACCAAATTAGCTTCTAGAAGTAATGTTCAGTGACATGTTTTATTTCACTGCAACAGATATATTTACTCGGACCTTTCCATTGCCAAGTTCTTGGAAGACATAGTGATCAGAACTTGGCAATGCATTTACATACAGTCAAGATATGACAGAGGGAACACAAAGTTGAGTGCATGAGCGATTTAAATGTCCATCACACTTCATTTTACTAACGAAAGTCTACAATATAGAAGACCTTACAACACCTGGACCCATTCCTTCAACAATGGACATTTAATTATCATGTAAAACATCGAAAGAGGCCTGAACAGTGAACAACTGAATCGCCATTCACAAATACATGCGATATTTTACACTTGATCAGCAGTTATCCAGAGATTAATTTCATACTTCAAAAAACAATGGATGAAATCTTGCAAATTTGGCGCGCAAAGATTAATTGCACGTATAAATTGCAAAAAGTAAAAAATAAAATCATACAAGTTGTGACAAAGTTTAGAAGTTACATCACCAAGACGATGAACCAAACATATTTTACATAAAGGTATCTAATCCTAGAAAATGCATGATGGAAGCAGAAAGCAAAATCTCCCAAAACCTGTGAAGCCAAACCACCTTAGTCAAAAATGGTGGGAGAAG
>SRLM01000238.1:44493-72034 GCA_015708895.1 Populus ilicifolia | reverse complement strand
TCCAAGAAAGAGATTAGCCAACCATGATTATATATAAGAACATTTCAATAAACATGAAATAACTTGAATCAAACTGAAATAATAAGTTTTACAAGCTAAAGAACCGAAATCTATAAAGAAGAACACAACACAATTTCAGTAAAAATTCGGACACACATCTGACTCTAACTTTGGACAGCAATGCGACCCTCTTAGGACCTTTTTTTCGAGATGTCTATTAGAGACATATTTATAGGAAATTCTGTCACCTTTCCAGATCATTAAAGAACAGCTCATTTGGACACCTGAGTCAAACGTTATAGGTAAAACACCGAAAGGTGTTCTGAAAAATCAAATCAGGACAGAGAGAGATTAGAGACCAAACTGTTGGAGCTAGATCTACTCCGTCCACCGTTGGATCATCCTCATTTCTTACTATGTTGTTCACGCCAACCTTTTCGAAACATTGATCGAATGGATCTTCATTCTAATCAACGAGGTGGGAGATATTGATCTCGTAATATTTCTACTGTTCTGCATTTTTAGTTGCAGCAGAGTGAATTGGGTTTTTGTTTAAGCTTGATCTTCTTCGTTCACCGTTGGATCATCACCATTTTCTAGTATGTTGTTGGTCAAAACATAATCTATAGCTTGACCGCACGGATCATCATTCCAAGCAATAATCTCGAAGATACTGGCCTCGTAATTCTGTAATTCTTCCTCCTTTTATGAACAAATCTGAATCTTGTTCTTTCTGAGATTATGTTGTTGTTGTTTCTGAGCTTAGTTTCTTCTTAGACTCAGTTTCTGTTCTTAGAATTTGGATTCTCTAGTATTTGTATGCTGCCATAATGTCCTTATGTTCTGCTGTGGATTCTGTTTCAATGGTTACCTCTAACAATGAACAACACAATGAAGTCAAGTCTGGGCATATATTAAGATTAGAGCTACAAGATATGTTGAACAGCCATGGGATGAGGATTTCTCAGTTTACTAGTGTTAATCAAGTTGATTCTGAAGCTAGCATAGAGAAGAAACACTCTAATTCCCCAGCTTCTAATGTTGTTTCAGAAATGAATCATGTGTTGGGTTCTAAAGTTGATGAGCTGAAGGTAGGGTCTCAGCAACAAGACCAGCTAAACCTTAGCCCCAAATTGAATTTTTTAAATGCTTTGAAGGGTTCTGATGTTGATAACAATGAGGGTAGCAAGAACCTTGGTATTTCTCTAGTTCGTAATCTGCATTTTGCTCCCCCTGCTATGACTGATGGTCGTGTGACAGTAGCTCCTCCACTTGATGTGTTTGAGGATGGCTGCGAACTTTGGAAATCCACCCTAGTTGGTCATTTCGTGGGTCAGAAATTACCATATCCTGTTGTTAATTCTATTGCCAAAAGAATCTGGGGCTCCTATGGTCTATCAGAAGTTTTATCTTCAGATAATGGTTTTTTCCTATTCACTTTTGATTCTGTTGATCATGCCACTAATGTGCTAGAAAGAGCCCCATGGCACATGGCAAGTAAACCTTTGGTGCTTAAACGTTGGCAACCGAACATGCAATTTTTGAAAGGTGATTTGGTCAAAGTTCCGGTATGGGTTAGGCTGTATAATGTTCCTCTCGAGTATTGGACTATTAAGGGGTTGAGTTGTGTAGCGAGTGCTATTGGGGTTCCTCTTCATGCTGATCAGACTACATTGTTGCGTCAAAGACTTAGCTACGCAAGAGTTTGTGTTGAGATTGATGCTACGAAGACGCTGGTTAAGGAATACGACCTTCGCTGTCCAAATGGGTTATTCATAACAATTTCAGCTGATTACGAATGGATACCATCAAAGTGCAATAATTGTAATGTCTTTGGACACACGACAGCGATATGTGCTACTAATAACGGTGCTAATCTTACAATGGAGACAAAGGGTAAGAGGAAAGGAGGAGCTGCGAACTCTAAATCTGCGGATAAACATCAGAATCAGTTTCAATGGCAGGTAGTTGCTAAACAAAATAAGGGTTCTATGAGTGGTGAGAATGTTCCTTTGGCATCTAAAGTGCGTAACTGTAATGAGAATGATTGTTCGACATCTGGTACAAATATTTCTGATTGTAATATGAATGAGAAGGCTGCATCAGATGTCAGCAATGCTGATTGTTATGAAGATGAAAACCCTACCTCTCCTCTTGTTTTGAAGAGTTCACAAGGAGACATGAAGCAGGAGTAGGGCGGTACAAGTACTGCTTCAGATCAAAGTTTAGCCATCTCCAATACATCTGATTGTGCGATCGTGAACCAGGTTCTTTTCGTTAATAGTCATGAGCTGAATGTAGATATTGACGCAATGAGAGGTGATACAGATGGGGGACGAATTGATAAGGAGTTGATGTCACCAATCCTGACAAGCCCACAAACTCTGAATTCCACTGAAAGGGAAACTGTTAATCAGTTAGCTATTAAGGCTAGAGACTCTCTAGAGAAAAAGAAAAAGGGTTCGAAAAACTCTTCAAAGAAGAACAAGAAATCTGTCTCCTCGCCTGGGGGCACGTCGAGGTAATCTTTGTGTTGCTGTTTGTACTCCTCTCTATTTTCTTATGATTATTGGATGTTGGAATGTAAGAGGTTTGAATGATCCCATAAAGCATTCATCATTGCGTCAGCTCATCCATCAAGAGAGGATGACTCTTTTCGGTTTGGTTGAAACTCGGGTTAGAGACGAGAATAAATATAATGTTTCTCAACTTCTTCTGCGTAATTGGTTATTCTTGTATAATTATGATTTCTCTTGTCGTGGTCGTATTTGGGTTTGTTGGAATGCTGATGTGGTGAAGGTTGATGTCCTCGGAATGTCAGACCAGGCTATTCATGTTTCTGTCACTATATTAGCTACCAATATCTGTTTCAATGCTTCAATTATATACGGAGACAACAACGCTTCCTTACATGAGGCATTACGGTCTGATATAGTGAGTCGTAGTGATGGATGGGAGTCCAGCCCATGGATTATTATGGGCGACTTTAATGCTATCCGCTACCAATCAGACAGGCTAGGAGGGTCTACTTCGTGGGCTGGTCATATGGACAGATTGGAAACATGTATTCAAGAAGCAAAAGTGGATGATCTTCGATATTCAGGCCTGCATTATACTTGGTCGAATCAAAGTCTTGAGAATCGGATTATACGGAAACTAGATAGAGTGCTTGTCAATGAGAAATGGAATCTGAACTTCCTCTTTTCAGAAGCGAGATTTTTGCCATCGGGTATGTCAGACCATTCTCCTATGGTGGTAAAGGTTACCGGTGATTATCAGAATATAAAGAAACCATTCAGATTCTTTGATATGTGGATGGATCATGACGAGTTCATGCCCTTGGTGAGGAAAGTATGGGAACACAATTCGGGGGGTTGTCCAATGTATCAGCTGTGTTGCAAGCTAAGAAAACTAAAACGGGAATTGAAACTTTTCAATATGACTCACTTCTCCAACATTTCAGATAGAGTCAAAGATGCGAAAGATGAAATGGATAAGGCTCAACAGGCTCTACATACAGCACATGGGAATCCAACTTTGTGCAAGCGAGAAAGGGATGCGGTACGTAACTACGCTTCTATCGTCAAGGCTGAAGAGAGTTTTTTCAAACAAAAGTCAAGGATACAGTGGCTTAGCTTGGGGGATCAGAATACTGGCTACTTTCACAAATCAGTAAATGGAAGACAGCATAGAAATAAACTTCTTTCACTTACAAAGGAGGATGGAGAGGTTATCGAAGGGCATGAGGCAGTTAAATCAGAAGTAGTTGCGTACTTCCAGCGTGTGTTAAGAGTGGATCAGATGCCTAGGGTTCTGAATGAGGAAGAGATGGAATCGGCAATTAACTTGAAACTGTCTTCGACGCAACAACATGTCTTAGCACAAGATGTAACAAGGGAGGAGATTAAGCATGCTATGTTTAGTTTGAAGAACAAAAAAGCCCCTGGTCTGGATGGATTTAACGCAGGTTTTTTCAAAAGAATGTGGCATATAGTTGGGGAGGATGTAATCAATGCTGTTAGCTCCTTCTTTCAGACTCGGAGAATGCTTAAAGAAATGAATGCTACAACCATTTCCCTTATTCCTAAAGTTGCCAATCCTACGAGGTTGACATATTTTCGTCCTATATCTTGCTGTAATACCGTGTACAAATGCATCGCTAAGATTCTAGCAGGGAGAATCACAACTGTTTTGCCATCCTTAGTAGGTCCATATCAGACTGCTTTTATCTCTGGACGGAGAATCAGCGACAACATTCTTTTGTCTCAGGAACTAATGAAAGGCTATCATAATTCTACCAGGCCTGCCCGTTGTGCTATGAAAGTAGACCTGATGAAGGCTTATGACTCGGTTCGGTGGGATTTCGTTGACGCTACATTAAGAAAAATGGGATTCCCTAGAACAGTCATTGATTGGATTATGGTTTGTGTTACATCATGTCAATTCTCTATCAACGTCAATGGTGAGCTTGCAGGTTATTTTCAAGGGGGGAGAGGGCTGCGACAAGGGGATCCACTTTCTCCATATTTGTTTGTCCTATGTATGGAAATCCTTTCGGGGCTATTCTGCAAGATGAGTGCCAACAAAAACTTCAAGTTCCACTGGAGATGCAAGAAGGACAACATTTCTCATCTTTGTTTTGCTGATGACTTGATGATTTTTAGCAAAGGAGATGTACACTCAATTCGTATGATCAAACCTGTGCTCACAAAGTTTCAAGATCTATCAGGTGTGTATCCAAATCCAAAAAAAAGTGACATCTTCTTAAGCGGTGTGTTAAATGCTGAGAGGGAAGAGATTATTCATGTTCTTGGGTTTGCAGAGGGAGAGCTCCCTATGAAATATTTGGGAGTGCCTCTTATCTCGTCCAGACTAAAGGCTGTTTATTGTAAGGGTCTGATGGATCGAATCACCTCTAAAGTTCGACATTGGACTTGTAGAACACTATCATATGCAGGACGAGTACAACTGATTAATTCAGTTTTATTTTCCATCCAGGTCTATTGGGCATCTCTCTTCATCTTACCTGGGCAAGTCATAAAAAGTGTGGAGCAAATTATGAGATCCTTTTTTTGGTCAGGTTCAAATATGAGAACTACTGGGGCTAAAGTGGCTTGGGATCAGGTATGTCTTCCAAAAAAGGAGGGTGGGCTAGGAATAAAAAGGATAACAGAATGGAACAAGATTGCTTTGTTGAAACACATTTGGAACCTATGCAATGACTCAGATGGCTCAATCTGGTCTACTTGGATCAGATGTAATCTGTTGCGAGGTAGGAATTTCTAGACAATCAAGACGCCACAGAATTGCTCTTAGGCATGGAGAAAGATTTTAAAGCTCAAATCCTTAGCATGGCCGAAGATGAAGTACATCATAGGGGATGGCAGGACAACTTCTCTATGGTTTGACAAATTGGCATCCTAACAGCCACTCGCAGATTCTTACGACGATAGATTCATCTATGATTCAGGTATGGAAAAGAACGCGAAGGTCAGTATGCTGATTCATAACTCAGAATGGAAAATTCCTACCACTCACGCTATTGGCTGGCACCCCATTGTAGAAGCTATTCCTTCCAATTCTAATCCTATGATAGGGAAAAATGATGAGATTGTTTGGCTGGATTCACCAAATCACAGATTCTCGATCAAAATAGCTTGGGAACAACTAAGATTTCATCATACGATAGTCGAATGGCATGACATTGTGTGGTTCAAGAATGCTGTTCCAAGACATTCGTTTCTTCTATGGATGGCTGTCCAACAGAAACTCACAACCCAAGATAGACTTCATCGATTTGGTATACATGGTCCCAATAGATGCTCACTCTGTCTCCATAACAACGAAGATCACAACCACTTGTTCTTTGAATGCTCCTATACTAAAGCGATCTGGTGGGATGTTTGTGACAGATGCAACATTCCAAGAATGACAAAAGGATGGGATGAATGGATTCGATGGGCCACTGTCACTTGGCATGGCAAAAGTTTCGTCAATTTTTCTCGTAAACTCAGTTTTGCAGCTACAGTGTATCATATCTGGCAAGAAAGGAATGCAAGGACCTTTGCTGGAATATCTAGAACTCAGAATTTGGTCTTTCATCAAATCGAATGTATCATCCGTGATAAGCTTGATTTGATGAGGAACGTTCTACCAACAGATGAAAATAAAAGGATCCAACGAGCTTGGAGGGTTAATAACATAGATTCTTCATTTGATATTTAGCTGGTTGTATTGGTTTTCCTAGCGAATCAAGTTAGGTCTTGAGTTTTCAGTTCGGTGGCTAGCATGTAGCCATCTGTTGTTTTATGTTTCTACTCTCATTGTAAATCTGGGGTATGCCCCTTATAATCTTTGTATTGTTTTCCTTTAATATATACATCAACTTACCAAAAAACAAAAAATCAAATCAGGACAGCTTTGCAACCACTTTGGTGCACGTTTTTCTTCCTCATTTATGAGTTGTCTCCTTCTTCTTTTTGACCCAAAATAATGTAAAAATATCCCCTCCAACTTTCCATCCATGTGCTTGCCTTTTTGGATCAATGAATTACCCAAAATAAATCAATTGTTGTTGTGTGGACATGTAAGATCATGGATTGTGTTTGGGCTGATTTGAAGGTTGATTTGGGGTTGATTTAGGGCTGATTTGGGGCTGATTTTGGGCTGAATTTGAACATCAAATAAGTATACAAATGTACTTATTATTTGGGCTAAGATTGACATTGAAACCTTGAGTGTTTAATGGTTGAAGTTTGCACACAACATAAGGCAAGTTTGAGCTTCAAATAGATCATATGATATTCTTTTCTAGAATTGGAATAGAATTGATTTTTGGGACAAATTTGGAGCATTTATTTCAACCAAGACTTGCTTCAATTTTCAACTAAATGTCTCTTCAATTCTTTGTTCTCAATTCCGATGTTGAATTTCTTGAATTAATTCATTTAAGCTCCAAAAACCTATCGAAACATTAAAACAAACTTCATTACTAAAAAACACATCAATTATTATAAAAAGACCAAATAAAAACAATAAATACATATGTAAAATAAGAGATTTAATGATACTTTTCATGCAGAATCAATTACCTTTCATGGATCAAATCCTAGAAAGAGTTGCAGGTCATGAATTTTATTATTTCCTATGTGGCTATTCGGGTTACAATCAAATTGAAATTGCATTGGAAGATCAAGAAAAGACTACTTTCACATGTCCATTTGGTACTTTTGCATATCAAAGGATGCCTTTTGGATTATGTAATGCACCAGCCACATTTCAAAGATGTATGTTTAGTATATTTAGTGATATGGTTGAACATTTTCTTGAGATTTTCATGGATGATTTTTTTGTTTTGTGCGATTCATTTGATGATTGTTTGACTAACTTAGAAAAGGTTCTGGCCAGGTGTGAAGAGAAAAATCTTGTGCTGAATTGGGAAAAATGTCACTTTATTGTAACAGATGGCATTGTACATGGTCACATTGTTTCATCAAAAGGAATTCAAGTTGACAAATCTAAAATCGAGTTAATTGCAAACTTGCCAACACCAAAATCTATTAAAGATGTTAGATCGTTCTTAAGACATGTTGGTTTTTATAAAAGGTTCATCAAAGATTTTAGCGTAATATCTAAACCCTTAAGTAACCTTCTAACAAAGAATAATATTTTTAAATGGACTGAACATTGTGAAAAAGCCTTTGTTAAACTTAAAAACTTGCTTATTTGTGTTCCTGTCATTCAACCTCTTGATTGGTCATTATCTTTTGAAATAATGTGTGATGCTAGTGATTATGTCGTAGGTGTAGTTTTGGGACAAAGAAAAGATAAGAAACCTTATGTAATTTTTTATGCAAGTAAAACTTTAAATAGTGCTCAAATGAATTATACCACCACTGAAAAAGAATTACTTGCAGTAGTATTTTCATGTGAAATATTCAAGTCTTATCTTATTGGGTCACCTGTTGTTGTTTTTAGTGATCACATAGCATTGAAATATCTTCTTTCTAAGAAAGATTCTAAGGCTAGATTGGCGAAAAAGTTGTCGCAAATCATTTGTCAAGATTGACAACAGATTTGAAAATTGACATCACACCAATCGATGACTACTTTCCCGATGAATCTTTACTTTCTGTCTCTACAATGCCTTAGTTTGCTAATATTGTTAATTTTCTTGTTTCAGGACAATTGCCAGCTCATCGGAGTACCTAAGATAAAAGAAAGTTCTTGAACGAAGTGAAGAACTTTTATTGGGATGATCCTTATTTATTCAAATATTTCAAAGATGCATTGCTGACAATAAGGTAAGTAGTGTCATTAAATTTTGTCATTCTAAGGCATGTGGGGGCCATTTCTCATTAAGAAAGACAACTGCAAAAATCTTACGAAGTGGATTTTATTGGCCCACCATGTTTAGAGACTCACATGCATTCTGCAAGTCTTGTGAAAATTGTCAAAAGTTAGGATCAATTTCAAAACGTCACATGATGCCTTTAAATCCTATTCTTGTCATTGAGATCTTTGAGTGTTGGGGTATAGATTTCATGGGTCCATTTCCTCCATCATTTGGTTTCTTGTACATATTAGTCACAGTAGATTATGTTTCAAAATGGATAGACGCAATTCCAAGTCGAAACAATGATCACAAAACCGTGATAAAGTTTTTGAAAAAAAATATTTTGAGTTGATTTTGAGTCCCTTGAGCCATAATAAGTGATGGTGGAACACATTTCTGCAATAAGCCATTTAAGTCTTTAATGAAGAAATATGAAATCACACACAAAGTTGCCACCCCTTATCACCCTTAAACAAGTGGACAAGTAGAGCTTGCTAATAGGGAGATCAAACATATTTTGGAGAAAACATTGAACCCTAATAGGAAAGATTGGTCTTTAAGACTTAATGATGCACTTTGGGCTTATCGAACTAGTTATAAAACATCATTAGGTATGTCATCTTATAGACTAGTCTATGGAAAACCTTGTCACTTACCTGTGAAACTTGAACATAAAGCTTATTGGCTATTAAAGCTTTCAATTCAAATTTAGATTGTTATTATTGTTGTTGTTGTATTATTGTTATTTATAATTTATACAATAACCTCTCTGTGGTTCGACCCCGGTCTTGCCGGGTTATTTATTAGTTCGACACTCCTGCACTTGGGAGAAGACATTAATCTTTTTGTCATGTCAAATACTGTACTGATCAACTATTTTTAAGATGCATTCCTAGCAATGAGGTAATTAGTCTTATTAAATTTTATCATTCTGAGGCATGTGGTGATCATTTTTCATGATGAAAGACAACTACAAAAATCTTACAATTTAGATTTTATTAGCCTATCATGTTCAAGGACATACATGTATTATGTAAAACTTGTGAAAATTATCAAAACAATTTGTTTTATAATTCTCAACTCCATTTATTTCCTAGAAAGCTAAGATCAAGATAGAGTGGTCCTTTTATTGAGAAACATGTATATCCTTATAGGGCCCTTAATATTGAGAATCCAAAGAGTGATAATGTTTTTAAGATAATAGACATCGTTAGAAAGCTTATTTTGATAAATTTTCTAGTGAAAATGAATCTAATGGTTTGAACAATCCCCTAAATAAAGGTTAATTGATTTATTTTTCTCACAGTGTTTTTATGTTTCTTTTAGGTATAACTTTTGTTTGCTAGTCTCTCACCCTAGTCAAATAGTAGATAACGGTACTTCGTGACTCTTAAGTCGGTTCTTTTAGCTTCTTATGATAATTGAGATCTGTGTATATATTTGTGCAATTCTTTGCTCTTTCTCCTTTCTTTGAATCTCTTCGCCAATTCTCATTTCAAAATGGACACCACTCATAATGCAAGTATAAAAATTTACCGTGCTAGGTATGTAAGATTAAAGTTGTTAATGAATCGTTGAATTCCTAAATATATTCATTGGCTAATTAAAGCAGAGGTTTTGATTATTAGATGAGTCCTCCAATTCTTTCATTTCATACATTCTTAGAACAAGTAAAAGCAATTTTGCAAAGAAACATCATGTTAAATGACTAAAAGTTTGTCATAGATGTGCTAGATGAACTTGTAATGCAACATGTTGTACTTTAGGAATGGTATTAATAAACCATGAAGATAAAATACAATTTATTAAGGATGACCTGAGTAAGGGGTCTTTAGATAATCTTCTATTGACTTTTTAGATGTATTTTAATAGAGAAGTGCATCGTGCAATTCATGATTTATGGTCATAATTCTATAAACAACATGCTTGACATAGTCTTGGAATCTAACTATAAAATACGATGTTAGCTAGTTTTTAAGAATACTAAATGGAAAGCCTATCCCTGACCCACAGAGAGCATTTAAGCCGTTCTTGGATGTAAAACCAATGAAAGATATGAACCACAATCACAACTACAATTTAATCCCTATTTTGTAAAAATTTATGTCTTTTGGTTTTATTAATAACATAGTATTTATGTTTTGTTGTTTCTTATATTTATTTAAGTATGTTTTAGGTTTGTTAGTGCTCGTTGTTTTATGAGATGTCTTTTATACTTTATCTTTCGACCTTAGGATATTGAGGACAATATCTCATTTTGCTTAGTGGAAAAGGGTGGTAGTGAAAAAAATAAATAAATAAAAATAATAATAACTAACTAACTATTTTTTTTATAAACCATTTAACAAAAATGTTATTGCTAGGATGAAAGAGTAAGGGAGATTTTTATTAACTAATGAGATGCATTTTAGTAAATATTTTTCTATGGTTATTTGCAATATTCATAACAAGGTCTATTAGAACACTTCTTAAAATATTCAGGTTTACAAACTCTTATATTGTTATCAGTTGATTTTACTCATACACTCATTTAACAAGCATTCTTAAAACTTTAATTTCACACACACACACTTTAACATATGATTGTGGCTTACATATTAGATTATTACATTATTTTTGTTCTTTTGTTAAAGGTATTAACTAAGAAAAAAAGAAAGTATATAATTTGGAAAAAAAAGAAAAAAATGATGATAAATGTAATTAAATAAATAAATAAATATATCAATAAGTTTGGTTTCATAGCCTCCCTAATCTAAGCAATTAAGCCTGAATAGGTGTTTTAATACCTTATACCTTAAAATCAATTGACTTGGAAGCTATTAACCTAATGCTTATTACATGAGTTTAGGAAAAAAACTTAAGGGAATTAAATATTGCATTATCTACATATCAGTATTTGCAACCCGAGTTATTAAGCTTAAAGCAGTGTCTCAACACCTAATGCTCTAAGACTAACTAGTCTATAAGTCATTAGCCTAAAACTCGTTACATGCATTAAAGATGCATTGTGTTTTATGTTATATGTATATATATTAAAAGAAAGAAAAAAGACAATAATCCCAACCTAAGAGAAGTTAACCTTAAACTTTAGAACAAAATATTGTTTACTTCTAATAAAAGCCCCATCATCTATGTTTTCACATATTGACCACATAAAAATGAAGGTTTATTAATATTTTATTTAAGAGGTATTGAGCAAATAAATAAATTTAATGAAAATTTGTTTATCTAAATAGATTAATGGAAGTTAAATGATGAATGCCTTATTTTATGGAATTTGCAAATTATTTTTCTATTTTAACACTTTAATTACTAAGGACTAGTAGGAAGTTAGTTAGAGGGGATGTGATTAGTACTTAAAAGTGTATTTTTATCAAGGTTTTATATCATCATTTTGTATTTGAAGTATCATTAACTCCATAACTAAAGCATGTTTTATAATAACATGTCTAATAATATAAGATGCCTTTAATTTATAGTAAATATTCATCTTAAATGTAAGCCTATCACATAAATCAAAGAATTGATTGATGAGTTTAACTACTGAAATTGAGAAGACAAAGAGAGGATGAAGCTTATAAAAGAGATGTTGATTTAATCTAAATTGAAAACACTGTTCAATTATTGGGTCATCTAAACCTATAGATCTTAGATTTCAATTTGGTTTATATGATTAAAAAGCTAAGACATATACTTAAAATATTTATAGGAATGAAAGACTTAATTATACTATTTAAAAGTCCAAATTTTAGCAACAATGGAGAAGATGGAATTTGTCCTGCAGCCTAGATACTATTCAGTGTTCAGTCCCTATCTAGAGTTCTAAAAGTCCAAATGATCTCAATTGTTTTCTCTAGAAAGTTAAGACAATTTTCTAAAACTTTCATGAATCAAGTATGTTTAAATTTTGATGTTGGCAATGACATTTTGTTCAGATAAGAAGATAAATATTGTCACCAAGTCAAAATGTGGCCACCCATTCAACAATTAGTCAACAAATTAATAGTTCTCAATTTTGGCCTATAAAAGAAGGCATTTACCATGCATTTAGGCATCTTGGTTTTTAGATCAAAATCATGTTCTTTATTTCTTTTTATATATTTTTGTAAATTTTAAGTTTTATTTCATGTTATATTTTTCTTAATCTCTTATTTATGTTTTTCAATTCCTTTACTATACTTACGTTCTTATCTAGTTTATTTATGTTTCTCTTCTTCATAATATTTAATTAAATTTATTATGTTAAAGTGAAAAGGTTTTACTAATGATGTTATAATAAGTATAATATAAACTCAACATGAACTTCAGTATTTATATCCAAGAAAGTTTGTTATTAACATGTCTTATCTTACTAATTCTTAAAACCTTACTTGTTGAATGATAATTCTAAATTTATGTTGTATAACACTTAGTACAATAAATGCTTGATACTTTCATAGACAACCGTATGGTATAACCTACACCTATACTATGTAAGAAACTTAATTTGTTATTAATATAAGTTTATATTATGAATTCTTAAGAATATTTAAAATTTTGGTGTTACTTAATTAAGATAATTGATATGATCATGTTAAAAATTTATAATGAAGTATTAAGGATAAATCATTTGATTGGAACTTTCTTTGTATGTGATTTCCAGTTTAGTAATAAAAAGAGTTTACATTATACTTATTCGAAATATCATTAGTAGATCTTCTAACCTTAACAATTATTTTTATTATTGTTTGATCTTTACATTAATCTCATATTTCAAAGTTCTCTTTAACTTATTGTTATTATTATTATTATTATTATTATATAGTTTATTTTCTAGTGGTTTAATTCTAGTTTTATTAAGTTATTTATTATTTTAATATTTTTATATTTTAAAAAATATTATTTTTTTAATGATATATATAAATGATTTCCCTAGCCAATACAATTAAGAAATGTTCATGAGAATTTCGCTGAACCTTGTAATTTTCTTTTAATAATTTTCTTTTAAGTTTAGAATTGTGGGTTTCACTCTATTTCTCATGAGAGGTACAAATATTAGTTCCGTAATCACCTAGCAAGCAAGACCGAGAGGATCGATCATGAGAATATATATATATATATATAGCAAGCAAGACCGAGAGGATCGATCATGAGAATATATATATATATATATGATCGAGAGTTTCAGTGCGGAGGGATATTATTTTCTTTTGAATGATGGATGAACATCATTTACAGCTAGCTAGAGCCTAGAGCAAAAACGGCGAGGACAGTTCCTCTCGTAAGTCGTATCACATGGACATGGATTTGATAAATAAGGCACCGAAGTTACTGTTCGTACAGAGTACTTGTGATTCCATCTATTTCTCTCTCTTTTCTCGGAGCTTAGACTTTAAAGATGCCAAGTTGAGAAACTTCAGATATACAGAAGCCCGCAAATATCTCCGATGACTCTCTCTTCATTTTTTTGATCCATGCATATCTTTTTGTAAAATCTACTGAAAATCCTTATAAACTTCTTCAATAATACTTTTTTTGATAATCTTTTCGAGATAAGAGTACAAGATATGAATGGAATGGAATTCACAGCACTTGATAAGATAACTCATCTTTACTAAAAATTATTCCCTAAATCTAAGTTCAAGTTGATCTTTGATCCTTATGACAGGCTGAAGGTCGATCAGGACATAAAATTCCCTAGCTTGCTAGCAAGCTAGATGGTGTGATATATTGGGCATCTTTGAGCCCAAATGGGTTCACTATATATTCCATGTTTCCTTGTCTTTATGCGTGATGTGAACATTCATGAGATTTGGCATGCTGCACATTTTGCACAAGTTGTAACCATGGATATATACGAGGAATTGAAGCATAATTGGGGAATTAAGGTAGCTTAATTAGGTTATGTTTGACATGAATTCTGAATTTTTACTGAAGTTCTTAAATTTTGATTTAAAACAATATAGATATGCATGGTTAGAAATAAATTTTAACTTCAATCAAAATTTTACTTTAATCAAAAGCTTACTTTTTATTTATAAATTCTAGCTTATTTTACATTATGTTTAAAAATAGTTTCTTTAAGTAATTTCATATAAAAAATACTTTTAATTTAATTTAAGAGTTATTTCTGAATAAAATAACTTTTAAAATGTTACTAGAATTAGATCATGCCAAATGGATTCTTAATTAAATGATAAAATAACTAAACCTTATTGTTACATTGTATCTTGCAATCTTGTGTTCAATCTAGAAAGATAATTAGTGAGTTAAATCTTTAAATTTGTGATATAAAATCTCCAAATTTTGTTTTTGAGCATGTGGACTTAATCAGCGGAAGTGGAGATTGACAAAACCATTCACATGTTAATAAACACTACTAGAAAATCAACAAAAACCAATAAAATTACTGATGGAAATTTTTTTTGATAATTTTTACCAACATAAATAATTTCATCTCCACTTTGGTCAGTATATGCTAACAAACAATATTTATTGGTGATATAGTTAGTATATACCGACAGATTAATTCTATTGGTATATATCAACTATATCGTCAACGGATTATATAGTTTTTTTTGGAAAGTTGCAACGGTGTGATGATGTTGATTTTTTCAAATGAAATACCAATGAAATGACTGAGGGATTCAAACTAGGATTTCCGTACAGTGACACAACACAGCTGCTGGTGGAATCATAGACGGGTATATTAACGAAACGTGTCCGTTGATGATTTCATTGTTAAAAACCAATATATACAGACTCTACCGATGCTCTTTTCCTCCTTCTTCTTCCCCATCTCACCTCTCCCCTCCCAAATTGTAGCCAATGACACATCCCAACTATCCCTTTCTTGTCAACATAAGTACTTAAGTTTCTTATAGTTTTGTACATGGTCAAAACATTTGTTTTTGTGAATTTTATCATTTTTTATAAGAAAAACTATCTTTTTTAGTTTTAACATTTAAATGTGAATTTTTTTTAATGTATGTTTTTTGTTAACATATGTACTTGTTTGATTGTTATTTGTCAAAAAAACTTGTAGTATGAATGTATAATTTTTTAGTTTGTTTTAGAATTTATCTAATTTTATTTGTTTGTAAATTATTAAAATTTTATTTGAATTATACCGAATTAGATGTGTTGTGATGAAATAAATAATAGCTTGTTTAATGGGTTTGTTTTAATTATTATCAATTCTATTGCGAAGATGTGATTTCTATAAATTTATATATGTATAAATTTGTATGTATATTGATAATTGATAATGAATATTTAATATAAGTATTTTTTTTAGTTTGTTGGATAATGTTGGGCAAACCAAGATTTTTGTTATGTTTATTTTCGTAACATAGTTAATTAATACATGATAGATGATCGTTTATGGATGTATCGAGACTCGCCCCAATGATTGTAGAGGATGGATTATTTTAATGGAGTTCAGGGTTTTATTAATTTCTCAACATCTATTCCAAGAGATTTTACTGATGGCGATATTAGGTGTCTATATAGGAAGTGTAAAAATAAAAAAATTTTGTATCAAGATGTTATAACAATGTATCTTCTAACTAAAGGGTTTATGGAGAATTACCTGTGTTAGCATACACCACATGGAGAACTATTTGTTCCTAATAAGAGCATGTTAGAAAGGGTGGTTGGGTCAATTTCTAGTGCTAGCAACATGCAGGAAGTTAGAAATGACAACAGTAATCCTTACAGGAATATGACAATGGACGTAATGAGAATGAGTGAGAGTAAAATCGATGGATATCTAATCATAGAAGAAGAATCTAATGCAGATGAAGCAAGGTTTTTTGATCTGTTAAAATATTCTAACAAATCATTATGGGATGACTGTACAAACCACAATAAATTATCAGTCGTAACATATTTGTTCACCATCAAGTCAAATCACAAATTGAGTGACGTTGGTTATAACAAGATTATTGAAGGGGTGAGAAGCATTTTACCTGAATGGAACAAGTTGAAAGAGAAATTCTATGCTGCCAAATCCATGATGAAACCCCTTGGTTTAGGATACCAAAAAATTGACATGTGCCATAACTTTTGCATGTTATGCTACCTTGAAAATGGTGAGTTGACTGAGTGCATGATTATGGGCATTCCCATTATAAACCTAGAACTAACAAAGAAAAGACTTTCATGGTATATAAAAAACTTAAAAACTTCCTAATAACACCTAAACTACAAAGGTTAGTCATGTTATAAAGGATTGCTGAGCACATGATATGATACTAATCACATTATGCAATTGATGGAGTGATAGTGCATCCTTCTAATAGTGAAGAATGGAAACAATTTAACAATGTGCATCCCCACTTTTCAGATGAATCAAGGAACGTGCAACTTCGGTTGTGTATAACACGATCAAAAGATTGATGTTTTCTCCCAAGTGCAGGAGTGTCAAAGTAATAAATAACATGGCAAGACCAGGATCAATGTAAGTTGATGAGAACTTTGAGATTGAAGATCAATGTAAGATTAAATAATGATAATAACAAATGTCAAGGTTAGAGAATTCAGTAATGGTATGTCAAAGAAGTATAGTATAAACTCTTATTACTCAATTGAAAATCACAAACTAAGTTCCAATCAGATTATAAATTGTTAATATGATTACATTAGTTATCTTATTCGAATAATGCTAATACTTGTAAACGTTATTAGACATTTCATGATTGTAACTTATGTTAACAATAAATCAAGTTCATTTCATAGTATAGGTGTCAGTTATACCATATAGTTTGTGCTATGAAGGTGCCAATCATTTGATGTACCAAGTGTTATACGACATAAATCTAGATTAGTTATTTCATAAGCAAAGTATTAAAGAGTGAACAAAATAACAAATATAAAGCATGTTAGTATCAAACATTAAAGTCCATGTTAAGTTTACACTATACTTATTCTTACACCATTAGTGTAACTTTTTCACCTTGATATAATAAACTTAGCTAAACATAATGAAAGAGAGAAACATAAATAAACAAGATAAGAACATAAATAAGATAAAAGTTAACTAAGAAAAGGAAATGAAATGAAAGGCATAGACTAGATATTAATGAAAGCAAAACTTAAGCATTACAAAAATACAAAGAAAGAAAGCAAGAGCATGATCTTGATTTAGAAACCAAGATGCTTAAATGCATGGCAAATGCCTCCTTTTATAGGCCAAAATTGGAAACATTGATTTGATGACTAATTGATGAGTGGATAGCCAACTCTTGACTTGATGACAATCCTTATCTTCTCTTGTCTACCTAAAATGTCATTGATAACATCAGAATTGGAACCACTTGAAAACATGAAAGTTGTAAGAAATTGTTTAAGCTTTCCAGGAAAAAAAATGGAGGTCATTTGGACTTCTAGAACTCTAGATATGGGTCAAACACTGAATAGTGTTAGGGCTACAAGATAGATTCAGATTTCTTTGTTATTGTTAAAATTTGGACTTGAAAATGGCCTTTTTAAATTTGGGTTCCACATGGAAGTTATAGGCTTATGTCTTACCTTTCCATCAATATAAAATAGACCTAAATTTAAGATGTACATCTCTAGATATGACCTAATTATTGAATAGTGTTTCAGTTTGGATTGCAGTAACATCAATTTTCTAACTTTGCCCATCTCTTTGTCCTTTCAATTTCAGTTCTTAAACTCATCAATCAATTATTTCATTTGTGTGATAGGTGATTGTGCATCAAAAGTATCATTAAGTCTCTTATTTTACATATGTATTTATTGTTTTTATTTGGTCTTTTTATAATAATTGATGTGCTTTTTAGTAATGAAGTTTGTTTTAATGTTTGGATAGGTTTTTGGAGCTTAAATGAATTAATTCAGGAAATTCAACATTGGAATTCAGAACAAAGAATTGAAGAGACATTTAGTTGAAGATTGAAGCAAATCTTGGTTCAAATAAGTTCTCCAAATTTGTCCCAAAAATCAATTCTATTCCAATTCTAGAAAAGAATATCATATGATCTATTTCAAGCCCAAACTTGCCTTATGTTGTGTGCAAACTTCAACCATTAAACATTTAAGGTTTCAATGTCAATCTTAGCCCAAATAATAGGTATATTTTGTATACTTATTTGATGCTTAAATTCAGCTCCAAATCAGCCTTAAACTCAGCCCCAAATCAGCCCCAAATCAGCCCTAAATCAACCTTCAAATCAGCCCAAAAACAATTCATGATCTTACATGTCCACACAACAACAATTGATTCATTTTGGGTAATTCATTGATCCAAGAAGGCAAGCATATGGATGGAAAGCTGGAGGGGATATTTTTACATTATTTTGGGTCAAAAAGAAGAAAGAGATAGCTTATAAATGAGGAAGAAAAACGTGCACCAAAGTGGTTGCAAAGCTGTCCAGATTTGATGTTTCAGAACACCTTTCGGTGTTTTGTCCATAACGTTTGACTCAGATGTCCAAATGAGCTGTTCTTTAATGATCTGGAAAGGTGACAGAATTGCCTATAAATATGTCTCTAATAGACATCTCGAGAGGAGGCTTGGAAAAGGGTCAAATTGCTGTCCAAAGTTAGAGTCAGATTTGTGTCCGAGTTTTTTCTGAAATTGTGTTGTGTTCTTCTTCATAGATTTCGGTTCTTTAGTTTGTAAAACTTATTATTTCAGTTTGATTCAAGTTATTTCATGTTTGTTGAAGTGTTCTTATATATAATCATGGTTGGCTAATCTCTTTCTTGGATCCAAATCAAGGATGATGGTGATTGAGGTGAGTTCTTTAGGATATGAATGAATCTTAATGTTTATCTTCTTATTTTCTTCATGAATGATTTATTATTGCAAAGAAATTTTAGAAATCATTTAGGTAATGTTATAATCTTGAATTTTTATGCACAAACTTTAGTTTTGGTATAGAGATTGCTTGATTCAATGTCTTACTTAATATGAAAGTACTTGTTCATTCTTAAGCAATAATCAATTTTCATTTTTCTAAACTTCATTGTAATATCTTCCGATCTAATATCACCATCGTTGATATTAGGTTGAGTTATCTTATATATGTTGAAGAAATCACCAATACATCACCATTAAAATTGATTTGGACCAAGTCTTACTTTTTCTTGTCTTCTAAAATCTATTTACACCTTTCCATCTTTGAAAACAAATCCATCAATTATTTTCAACCAAGTTATTGTTAATTTAATTTCTCTTGAGTTTTTTTTTTGTTACCTAGCTTAATTTCCAGATCTAGCTCTCTATGGATATGACCTCGATCTTACCGAGTTAATTGCTACATCGCACACTCATGCACTTGCGAGTTAAAATAAGCCGATCATAAAAAGCGGTCAAGCAATAGGCCTGTATTTGAAATGAATATTTACCATATATTAAAGGTATCTTGTATTATTAGATATGTTATTATAAAGCATGTTGTAGTTAAGGAGTTATTGATACTTCAAATGCAAAATGATGATTTAAAGCCTTAATAAAAATATACTTTTAAATACTAATCACATCCTCTAACCAGTTTATTACTAGTCTCTAGCAATCAAAGCGTGAAAATAAAAAAACAATTTGTAAATTCCACAATACAAGGTATTCATCATTCAACTTCCATTAATCTATCTAGATAAACAAACTCTCATTAAATTTATATATCTGCTCAATATATCTTAAATAAGATATTAATAAACCTTTCTTTTATGCTCAATATATCAATACGTAGTTAACAAGCTTTACTTGGATGAAAATAAAATTTTTGTTCTGATGTTTAAGGTTAACTTCCTTAGATTAAGATTTTTTTTCTTTTTTTTTTAAATATATATATACATGTAACTTAAAACAAAATGCATCTTTAACCCATGTAATGAGCTTTCAACTAATGACTCTCAGATCAGTTGATTTTAGGGCATTAGGTGTTGGACACCTTTACGAGTTTAGTAACTCGGGTTGTAGTTACTAATACGTAGATAGTGCAATGTTTGATTCCTTTAAGCTTTTATCCTTAACCTATGTAACAAGTGTTGGACTAATAGCTCTCAAGTCAGTTTTATTTAGGGTATTAGGTGTTAAAACACCCCTTTAGGCTTAATTGCTTAGGTTAGTGAGGCTACAAAACCAAATTTATCTATATTTTTATTATCATCATTTTTTTATTTCTTTTGTTTTTTTTTTCAAACTATATACTATCCCTTTTCCTTAGTTATTATCTTTAACAAATGAACATAAATAATATAATAATTCAATATTTAACCCACAATCAAATGTTCAAGTGTGTGTGTGAAAATTAAGGTTTAAGAATACATTTTAAATGAGTATATGAGCAGAATTAAGTGATAACAATGTGAGAGTTTGTAAACTTGAATATATTCATGAAGTATTATGATAGATTTTGTTAATAATAGTTGCTAAGATACGTCTTAAGAGTCACTTTAATAAAAGGGCTCCTTTACTCTATCATTCTAGTAACAACAATTTTGCATATGCTTTATGAAATAGAAAACTTTATGAAATAAAAAACATAGTTAGTTTTTTTTTTGTCAACTACTGCCTCCAACTAAAACGATACATTGTCCTCAATGTCCTAAGGTAGAAAGATAGAGTATAGAAGAGATCACCTAAAATAACAAATACTAACAAACCTGAAACACACTTAAACAAATATAAGAAACAACAAAACATAAATATTATATGCTATTTATAAAACCAAAAGATAAAAAATTTTACGAAGTAAGACTCAAATCGCATTTATGATTGTGGCTCATATTTTCCCTTGATTTTACATCCAAGAACAGCTTAAACACCCTATATGGGTTGGGGATAGGCTTCCTATCTAGTTTTCTTAAAAATCTGCAAATAGTGTTTTTTTTAATTAGATTCCCAAGACTATGTTGAGCATGTTCTATATGGAATAATAGTCATAAATCATGAATTGCACAATATATATCTCCACTAGATGTGTCTTAAGAGTTACTTTAATAAAAAAAATAGAAAAAAAATGTGAGAAAAACAAAATAATCAACCTTTATCTATAGGCAAATTCTCAAAGTAATCTTTTAAACAATGTCCATTTACCTTAAAAACATTGTCATTTTTTGGATTCTCAATATGAAAGGCCCTTTTAAGAATACACATGTTACTTAATAAAGAGAGTGATCCATTTTGGTCTTAGCACCCTAGGGAATAAATAGACTCGAGAATTATAAAGCAAAACATTTTGACTAATATCAACTTTTTGATAATTTTCACAAGTTTTGCAGAATGCATGCGTGTCCTTGAACACAGTGGGCCAATAAAATCCATTTTGAAATATTACCACAATTATCTTTTTTATGAAGAATGACTCCCACATGCTTTAGAATGATAAAGTTTAATGACACTACTTACCTCATTGTCAAGAATGCATCTTTGAAATATTTGATCAAGACAATATTTGAATTAGTTAGGGTCATCCTATTAAAAGTTTTTCACTTCGTTCAAAAACTTTTCTTTGTCTTGGGTACTTTAATGAGCTGGCAAATCTCCTAAAGCAAGAAAATTGATATTTTTATCATACCAAGACATTAGACTAAGAGAAATTAAGGATTCGTTAGGAAAGTAATGATTGATGGTGTGATGTCAGATGTTGAATATATTGTCACTCTTGATAAAAGATCTGTATAAACATTTTTGATGCTTTTTTCATATGTAATTTCTTCTTGAGAGTAAATCATTTACACATCATTAGATTCATCAAACTCTGTTTTACTCATGGTAAATTCAAACTGATCATAAACTAATTCGTCAATAAGATCTACTTTGTATGAATCATTATGATCTCCAGGTTGTTTGCAAATGTTAAAAATATTTATCTCCAATGTCATCTTTCCAAAAGATAATTTCATCTGTCCATTCCAATAATTAATCAATGCATTAGAATTACAAGAAATGGACATCCTAAAATAACATAAAATAAATTACATGCTTCAATAGGTTGTGTGTCCAAAACAATAAAATCTACAAGATAAATGAATTTATTGACATGTGCTATGATTGATACTTAAAAGTGCATTTTTTTATCAAGGAAAATCAGGGTCGAACTACAAGGAGGTTAATTGTATAAATTATAAACAATAATTATAAATAACAACAATAGTAACAATGACAATAACAATAATAATAGTATTAGTAGTAATACTAATACTAATACTAATACTAATAAAAATAATAATAAAGAAAAAGAAGAAGAAGAAGAAGTTAATGAGAACTTTCAAAATGAAAGATCAATGTAAGGATTGGACAATGATAACAATAAATATCAAGGTTAGAGGATCAATTAATGGTATGTCAAACAAGTATAGTATAAACTCTTATTACTCAATTGAAAACAACACAAAAATAAGATTCCAATCAGATTATAAATTATTAACAAGATTATATTAGTTATCTTATTTGAATAATGCTAATATTTATAAATATTATCAGGCATTTCATGATTATAACTTATGTTAACAACAAATCAAGTTTCTTTCATAGCATAAGTGTCAATTATACCATATAGTTTGTGCTATGAAAGTACTAAGCACTTGATGTACTAAGTGTTGTACAACATAAATCTAGATTAGTCATTTAACAAGTAAAGTATTAAAGAGTGAACAAAACAACAAATACAAAACATGTTAGTATCAAATATTAAAGTCCACGTTAAGTTTACACTATACTTATTCTTACACCATTTGTGTAACCTTTTCACCCTAACATAATAAACTTAGCTAAACATAATCAAAGAGAGAAACATAAATAAAAAAAGATATGAACACAAATAAGATAAAAGTTAACTAAGGAAAATGAAGGAAATGAAAAGCATAAACAAGATATTAATGAAAGCAAAACTTAAGCATTACAAAAATACAAAGAAAGAAAGGAAAAGTATGATCTTGATCTGGAAACCAAGATGCCTAAATGTACGGGAAATACCTCCTTTTATAGGCCAAAATTAGGAACTATTAATTTGATGACTAATTGATGAGTGGGTGGCCAACTTTTGACTTAGTGACAATCCTTATCTTCTTTTGTCTACCTAAAGTATCAACTCATCAATCAATCCTTTTATTTATATGATAGACCTACATTTAGGATGAATATTTATGATAAATTAAACGTATCTTATGTTATCAGACTTGTTATTATAAAATATGCTTTAGTTAAGGAGTTATTGATACTTCAAGTGCAAAATGATGATATAAAACCAAAAATACACTTTTAAGTACTAATCAGTATACATACAGAATTAACCCATTCGTGTTATTTGCTGCTCCTTATTCTTAAGGGCCGGTCATACTAACGGCTTATAACTTGCTAGTGAGGATGTATATGATGCTGGAGTTGATGTAGTTGTGGTTGTCTAACGCTTATTTATGTCCATACCAAGTTTGAGCAATCTAAGACAGATATATAATTTTTTTTCTTAGATTTTTGATTGAAGAGTTGACACAAATATAGTCCTCTAGATCTTTGACTTATGATATCTCAAGGAAACAATATTTTGAAAGATGCAAAAAGGAGTAAATTTGAGGTAATTGACATATTTGACCTTTAGTCAATGTTTTATGTAGAGAATGATCTTTAGAAGTTGAAATGAAATGATTCTAGTGGCATTAAAAAGCTAACATTCATACCTTTCTGGACATCTAAGGCAAAAAAAATAAAATAAGGGATAGTATGGAAATCATAGCTTTCAAAGTCAATCTCGCAATTTGCAACGTTGGCTTTTAGCCATTTAACACGACAAAAAGATTAATGTCTTCTCCCAAGTGCAGGTGATTAGTACTCAAAAGTGCATTTTTATCATGATTTAATATCATCATTTTGCACTTGAAGTATCAATAACTCTTTAACTAAAGTATATTTTATAATAATTTATCTAATAATATAAGATACCTTTAATTTGTGGTAAATGTCCATTTTAAATGCGGCCGCCTATCACATAAATGAAAGGAGTGGTCAATTAAAATCTGCTGAAAACATTGCATGTCAAATATGTGAAACAAATGAACACTCAACCGATAACTGTCCAATCTTGCCTTCTTTTAAGGAATGTCTCCATGAACAAGCCCATGCTTTAAACAGATTCCAAAGGGCCAACCATAACCTATGCTCACAAACATACAACCCTGGTTGGAGAAATCATCCAAATTTTAGTTGGAAGAGTGAGAACAACAATGCACAAACTTCACAACCACCATTTCAAGCACACCATAATTTCCAAAATTCTCATGGATATGCACCTCCTTATGCTCCACCTTCAAGAATAATTTCCGAATCTATCCTCCAGCCCCAACACTGTTCGGTATTTTGGCCATATCTGGAGTTCTAGAAGTCAAAATGAACTGAATGTTTTACACAAGAAAGCTGAGACAATTGCCTAGAACTTTCATGTTTTCAAGTGGCTCTAATTTTGATGTCATCAATGACGTTTTGTTCAAACAAGAGAAGATAAGGATTGTCACCAAGTCAAGGGTTGGCCATCTACTCATCAATTAGTCATCAAATCAATAGTTCCCAATTTGGCCTATAAAAGGAGGCATTTGCCATGCATTTAGGCATCTCGGTTTCCAGATCAAGATCATGCTCTTCTTTTCTCTCTTTGTATTCTTTATGTTTTGTTTTCATTAATATCAAGTTTATGCCTTTTATTTCTTTTCTTTTTTTGGTAATTTGACATATGTATTAAAAGAAAAGGGTACAAAGAGTATAAGGGGCATACTCCAGATTTACAATGAGAACAGAAATGTAAAACAACAGATGGCTACAGGCTAGCCACCAAACAAAAACTCAGACCTAACTAAATTCGTTAGGGAAACTAATACGACCAGCTAAATATCAAATGAAGAATCTATGTTATTGACCCTCCAAGCCCTTTGGATCCTTTTGTTTTCATTTGTTGGTGGAACGTTCCTCATCAAATCAAGCTTATCACGGATGATACATTAGATTTGATCAAAAACCAAATTATGAGTTCTAGAGATTCCTGCTAAGGTCCTTGCATTCCGTTCTTGCCAGATATGATACATTGTAGCTGCGAAACTAAGTTTATGAGAAAAATTGACGAAACTTTTGCCATGCCAAGTGACAATGGCCCATCGAATCCATTCATCCCATCCTTTTGTCATTCTTGGAATATTGACTCTATCACAAACAGCCCACCAGATTGCTTTAGTATAGGAGCATTCAAAGAACAAGTGGTTGTGATCTTCACTGTTGCGGAGACAGAGTGAGCATTGATTGGGACCATGGATACCAAACCGATGAAGTCTATCTTGAGTTGTGAGTTTCTGTTGTACAGCCATCTTTTTTTTTTTGGTAAGTATCTGTTGTACAGCCATCCATAGAAGAAAAGAATGTCTTGGAACAGCATTCTTGAACCACACAATGTCATGCCATTCCACCATCGGATGATGAAATCTTAGTTGTTCCCAAGCTACTTTGATCGAGAATTTGCGAATTGGTGAATCCAGCCAAACAATCTCATCCTTTTGCCGTATCAGAGGATTAGAATTGGGAGGAATAGCTTCTATAATGGGATGCCAGCTAATAGCTTGAGTGGTAGGAATTTTCCATTCTGAGTTATGAATCAGCATATTCACCATCGCGTTCTTTTCCATACCTGAATCATAAATGAATCTTTCACCATAAGAATCCGCGAGCGGGTTATGAGGATGCCAATTATCAAACCATAAAGAGGTTGTTGTCATGCCATCTCCTATGATGTACTTCATCTTCAACCATGCTAAGGGTCTGAGCTTTAGAATCTTTCTCCATGCCCAAGTGGAATTCTCTAGCGTCTTGATTGTCCAGAAATTCCTACCACGCAACAGATTAGATGTGATCCAAGTAGACCAGATTGAGCCATCTGAGTCATTGCACAGGTTCCAAATGTGTTTCAATAAAGCAATCTTGTTCCATTCTGTGATCCTTTTTATTCCTAGCCCCCCCTCTTTTTTGGGAAGACATACCTGAGCCCAAGCCACTTTAGCCCCAGTAGTTCTCATATTTGATCCTATCCAAAGAAAGGATCTCATAATTTGCTCCACATTTTTGATGGCTTGCCTAGGTAAGAGGAAGAGAGATGCCCAATAAACTGGGATGGAAAATAAAACTGAATTAATCAGTTGTATTCGTCCTGCATACGAGAGTGTTCTACAAGTCCAATGTCGAACTTTAGAGGTGATTCGATCCACGAGGCCCTTACAATAAACAGCCTTTAGTTTGGACAAGTTAAGAGGCCCTCCCAAATATTTCATAGGGAGCTCCCCCTCTGTAAACCCAAGAATACGAATAATTTTCGTCCTTGTCGGCATTTAACACACCGCTTAAGAAGATGTTACTTTTATTTGGATTTGGATACAGACCTGATAGATCTTAAAACTTTGTGAGTACAGTTTTGATCATACGAATTGAGTGTACATCTCCTTTGCTAAAAATCATCAAGTCGTCAGCAAAACAAAGATGAGAAATGTTGTCCTTCTTGCATCTCCAGATGAAAACAAAGTTTTGATTGGCACTCATGTAAGATGACTAATGTAATCATGTTAACAATCTATAATATGATTGGAAACTCCTTTATGTGTGGATTCCAATTGAACAATAAGAGTTTATACTATACTTGTTTGACATGCCATTAGTGGAACCTCTAACCTTGACATTTGATATTATCACTACTTAATCCTTACATTAATATTTTATCTCTAAGTTCTCATCATCATCTTTTTCTTCTCTTTCTTTATTACTACTACTACTATTTTATTATTATTATTATTATTATTATTATTATTATTATTATTGTTGTTGTTGTTGTTATTACTTTTTTTTTTGGTAAGTTGATGTATATATTAAAGGAAAACAATACAAAGATTATAAGGGGCACACCCCAGATTTACAATGAGAGCAAAAACATAAAACAACAGATGGCTACATGCTAGCCACCGAACTGAAAACTCAAGACCTAACTTGATTCGCTAGGAAAACCAATACAACCAGCTAAATATCAAATGAAGAATCTATGTTATTAACCCTCCAAGCTCGTTGGATCCTTTTATTTTCATCAGTTGGTAGAACGTTCCTCATCAAATCAAGCTTATCACGGATGATACATTCGATTTGATAAAAGACCAAATTCTGAGTTCTAGATATTCCAGCAAAGGTCCTTGCATTCCTTTTTTTTTGGTAAGTTGATGTATATATTAAAGGAAAAC
>SRLM01000238.1:0-44399 GCA_015708895.1 Populus ilicifolia | reverse complement strand
CTCCAAGCTCGTTGGATCCTTTTATTTTCATCAGTTGGTAGAACGTTCCTCATCAAATCAAGCTTATCACGGATGATACATTTGATTTGATGAAAGACCAAATTCTAAGTTCTAGATATTCCAGCAAAGATCCTTGCATTCCTTTCTTGCCAGATATGATACACTGTAGCTGCAAAACTGAGTTTACGAGAAAAATTGACGAAACTTTTGCCATGCCAAGTGACAGTGGCCCATCGAATCCATTCATCCCATCCTTTTGTCATTCTTGGAATGTTGCATCTGTCACAAACATCCCACCAGATCGCTTTAGTATAGGAGCATTCAAAGAACAAGTGGTTGTGATCTTCGTTGTTATGGAGACAGAGTGAGCATCTATTGGGACCATATATACCAAATCGATGAAGTCTATCTTGGGTTGTGAGTTTCTGTTGGACAGCCATCCATAGAAGACTCGAATGTCTTGGAACAACATTCTTGAACCACACAATGTCATGCCATTCGACTATCGTATGATGAAATCTTAGTTGTTCCCAAGCTATTTTGATCGAGAATCTGTGATTTGGTGAATCCAGCCAAACAATCTCATCATTTTTCCCTATCATAGGATTAGAATTGGAAGGAATAGCTTCTACAATGGGGTGCCAGCCAATAGCGTGAGTGGTAGGAATTTTCCATTTTGAGTTATGAATCAGCATATTGACCTTCGCGTTCTTTTCCATACCTGAATCATAGATGAATCTATCGCCATAAGAATCTGCGAGCGGGCTGTTAGGATGCCAATTGTCAAACCATAGAGAAGTTGTCCTGCCATCCCCTATGATGTACTTCATCTTCGGCCATGCTAAGGATCTGAGCTTTAGAATCTTTCTCCATGCCCAAGAGCAATTCTGTGGCGTCCTGATTGTCCAGAAATTCCTACCTCGCAACAGATTACATCTGATCCAAGTAGACCAGATTGAGCCATCTGAGTCATTGCATAGGTTCCAAATGTGTTTCAACAAAGCAATCTTGTTCCATTCTGTTATCCTTTTTATTCTTAGCCCACCCTCCTTTTTTGGAAGACATACCTGATCCCAAGCCACTTTAGCCCTAATAGTTCTCATATCTGAACCTGACCAAAGAAAGGATCTCATAATTTGCTCCACACTTTCTTGCCAGATATGATACACTGTAGCTGCAAAACTGAGTTTACGAGAAAAATTGACGAAACCTTTGCCATGCCAAGTGACAGTGGCCCATTGAATCCATTCATCGCATCCTTTTGTCATTCTTGGAATGTTGCATCTGTCACAAACTTCCCACCAGATCGCTTTAGTATAGGAGCATTCAAAGAACAAGTGGTTGTGATCTTCGTTGTTATGGAGACAGAGTGAGCATCTATTGGGACCATGTATACCAAATCGATGAAGTCTATCTTGGGTTGTGAGTTTCTGTTGGACAGCCATCCATAGAAGAAACGAATGTCTTGGAACAGCATTCTTGAACCACACAATGTCATGCCATTCGACTATCGTATGATGAAATCTTAGTTGTTCCCAAGCTATTTTGATCGAGAATCTGTGATTTGGTGAATCCAGCCAAACAATCTCATCATTTTTCCCTATCATAGGATTAGAATTGGAAGGAATAGCTTCTACAATGGGGTGCCAGCCAATAGCGTGAGTGGTAGGAATTTTCCATTTTGAGTTATGAATCAGCATATTGACCTTCGCGTTCTTTTCCATACCTGAATCATAGATGAATCTATCGCCATAAGAATCTGCGAGCGGGCTGTTAGGATGCCAATTGTCAAACCATAGAGAAGTTGTCCTGCCATCCCCTATGATGTACTTCATCTTCGGCCATGCTAAGGATCTGAGTTTTAGAATCTTTCTCCATGCCCAAGAGCAATTCTGTGGCGTCCTGATTGTAAAGAAATTCCTACCTCGCAACAGATTACATCTGATCCAAGTAGACCAGATTGAGCCATCTGAGTCATTGCATAGGTTCCAAATGTGTTTCAACAAAGCAATCTTGTTCCATTCTGTTATCCTTTTTATTCTTAGCCCCCCTCCTTTTTTGGAAGACATACCTGATCCCAAGCCACTTTAGCCCCAGTAGTTCTCATATCTGAACCTGACCAAAGAAAGGATCTCATAATTTGCTCAACACTTTTTATGACATGCCCAGGTAAGATGAAGAGAGATGCCCAATAGACCTGGATGGAAAATAAAACTGAATTAATCAGTTGTACTCGTCCTGCATACGATAGTGTTCTACAAGTCCAATGTCGAACTTTAGAGGTGATTCGATACACGAGACCCTTACAATAAACAACCATTAGTCTGGACGAGATAAGAGGCACTCCCAAATATTTCATAGGGAGCTCCCCTCTGCAAACCCAAGAACATAAATAATCTCTTCCCTCTCAGCATTTAACACACCGCTTAAAAAGATGTCACTTTTATTTGGATTTGGATACAGACCTGATAGATCTTGAAACTTTGTGAGCACAGTTTTGATCATACAAATTAAGTGTACATCTCCTTTGCTAAAAATCATCAAGTCAGAGATAAAACTGATTGTTGTTGTATTGTTGTTATTTATAATTTGTACAATAACCTCCCTGTGGTTCGACCCCGGTCTTGCCGGGTTATTTATTACTTCGACACTCCTGCACTTGGGAGAAGACATCAATCTTTTCATCATGTCAGCAAGAGTGTCGAAGTAATAAATAACCCGGCAAGACCGGGGTTGAATCACAGGGAGGTTATTGTACAAATTATAAATAACAACAATACAACAACAATAATAACAATAACAACAATAATAGTAATAACAATAACAATAAAAATAAAATAGTAGTAGTAGTAGTACTCTTATTGTTCAAGGTTAGATGTTTCACTAATGGTATGTTAAACAAGTATAGTATAAACTCTTATTGTTCAATTGGAATCCACACATAAAGGAGGTTCCAATCATATTATCGACTTCTAGAACTTCATATATGGCCAAAATACCGAACAGTGCTCGGGCTGGAGGACAGATTCGGGCTTCTTTGTTGTTGCAATAATTTGGACTTGCAAATGGCCTTTTTAGATCCTCGGTTCTATATAAAAGTTGTAGGCCTACGTCTTTCTTACCTTTCCATCCATATAAAGTAAACATAAATATGAGATCTACAACTCTAAATACGATCCAATTACCTAGCAGTGTTCTGGTTTGGACTATACCGACATCTCTTTTCTAAGTTTGTCCATCTCTTTGTCCTTTTAATTTCAGTTCTTAAATTCATCAATCAATCCTTTCATTTATATGATAGGCCTACATTTAAAATGAACATTTACCATAAATTAAAGGTATCTTATATGATTAGATATATTATTATAAAACATGTTTTAGTTAAGGAGTTATTGATACTTCAAGTGCAAAATGATGATATAAAACCATAATAAAAATGCACTTTTGAGTACTAATCAAGCGATCCTTTTATTTGTGAAACATGTGCATCCATATGGGGCTTCTAGACACGATGAAAAGATTGATGTCTTCTCCTAAGTGCAGGAGTGTCGAAGTAATAAATAGCCCGGCAAGACTGGGGTCAAACCACAAGGAGGTTATTATACAAATTATAAATAACAATAATACAACAACAACAATAATAACAATAACAATAATAATAGTAATAAGAACAACAACAACAACAACAACAATAGTACTAATAATACTAGTAGTAGTAATAATAATAATAACAATAATAAAGAAGAAGAAGAAGATGAGAACTTTGAGATGAAATATTAAAGTAAGGATTAAACAATGATAATAACAAATGTCAAGGTTAGAGATTCCACTAATGGTATGTCAAACAAGTATAATATAAACTCTTATTATTCAATTGGAAACCACACATAAAGGAGGTTCCAATCAGATTATAAATTGTTAACATGATTACATTAGTCATCTTATTCGATTAATGCTAATACTTGTAAATCTCGTCAAGCATTCATGATTATAACTTATGTTAACAACAAATCAAGTTCCTTTCATAGCTCAGGTGTCGGTTATACCATACAGTATGGGCTATGAAAGTGCCAAGCATTTGTTGTACCAATTGTTATACAACATAAATCAAGATTAATCATTTAACAAGCAAAGTATTAAAGAGTGAACAAGATAACAAATATAGAACATGTTAGTATTAAACATTAAATTCCATATTAAGTTTATACCATACTTATTCTTACACCATTTGTGTAACCTTTTAACCTTGACATAATTAACTTAGCTAGACATAATGGAAGAAAGAAAAATGGATAAACAAAACAAGAACATAAAAGTTAACTAAGTAAAGGAAATGAAAGGTATAAACTTGATATTAATGAAAACAAAGCATAAAGAATACAAAGATAGAAAACAAGATCATGATCTTGATCTGGACACCAAGATGCCTAAATGCATGGCAAATGCCTCCTTTTATAGGCCAAAATTGGGAATTATTGATTTGATGACTAATTGATGAGTAGGTGGCCAACCCTTGACTTGGTGACAATCCTTATCTTCTCTTGTTTGCCTAAAATGTCATTGATGACGTCCAAATTAAAGCAACTTAAAAATATGAAAGTTCTAGAAAATTGTCTTAGCTTTCTTGTGTAAAAAATTCATCTTATTTCGACTTCTAGAACTCCAGATATGGCCAAAATACTGAATAGTGCTCGGGCTGGAGGACAGATTCGGGCTTCTTTATTATTGCAACAATTTGGACTTGAAAATGGCCTTTTTAGATCTTGGGCTCCATATGAAAGTTGTAGGCCTATGTCTTACCTTTCCATCCATATAAAGTTGACCTAAATCTAAGATCTATAGCTCCAGATATGACCCAATTACCGAATAGTGTTCAGATTTAGATTGTACCGACATCTCTTTTCTAGGTTTGATCATCTCTTTGCCTTTACAATTGAAGTTCTTAAAGTCATCAATCAATCCTTTCATTTATGTGATAGGCCTGCATTTAAAATAGACATTTACTATAAATTAAAGGTATCTTGTATTATTAGATAGATTATTATAAAACGTACTTTAGTTAAGGAGTTATTGATACTTCAAGTGCAAAATGATGATATAAAACCATGATAAAAATGCACTTTTGAGTACTAATCACCATTCCGACTTGAATATCTAAAGCTACAGAAGTCTAATTGATACAAACTTAATTTTGTTGAATTCATAACTCAAAGGGTATAAAAGCTCAAAAAAATAAAATTAGGTGTATCCTTTAAGAAACTCAAAATTATGTGTTCTTCCTTCTTTTTGATTAGTTGTTCAACAAACATGCTAGGCTAAACACCTTTTCTTAGTTGCAAGGACATGGAATCCTTCAAATTTCTAGAACTGTGAGATTTATTTTACCTTTTCTTTTCAATTTATATGATGAATGTGTTTGTTCTTCTATGCTTATTTTTCCTATGATTGTTTATTATAATTGTTAGAGCTGACTATAAGTTATTAATACAGACAATCTGTTGCTAAATTTGATATCAAAATCGGAATTGTGGTATATGAACTTGTGTAGCAACTGAGTTTAATAATTATGATTGTTTATTATAATTTCATTTGCTTTAGACTAGATAGTGTCCAAACCCCCTCAAGTTGCATATCATCTAGCATAAAAATTTAACTTTAACCCTTACTTGCTTTATATTATCTTGTGTGTTATGTTTTAAGTTAGGGTAATTAATTTATGCAATCGCAACATCGTAACAAATTTTGACGCCATTGCTGGGAAAGTAATTTTAGTTGATTTTTATGCTATTATTTTTATTTGCTATGATTTTATTTCTTTTTGCTTGTTGCGGTATTGTTCATTACAGCAACAGTACTGTTCAAAACAGAATTTTTTATGGAATTTGGTATCAAGCTTTTGTTTCCTGAAGGGAAACGGCATTCTAAATAAGACTAGTGGCCACTAGCCGCACTTTATCAAGGCTAAATTCCACTATTTTCTAGGGTTTTTAGGTAGTTTTTGTTTTCAAGTGTAAGATCTTTGTATAATTTATATTGTTTCAATCTCTTGTGTGGTTAATTTCTTTTGAGTTTTCTTAATGATTTATGCTAGTAACCCGTTCTACTAATCAAAGTCAAATGCAGTTAGATCTTGAAATAGAAAAATATCATTAAGTCTCTTATTTTACATATGTATTTATTGTTTTTATTTGGGTTTTTATAATAATTGATGTGCTTTTTAGTAACAAAGTTTTTTTTTTAATGTTTTGCTAGGTTTTTGGAGCTTAAACAGATTATGCCAGAAAATTTAATGTTGAAATTCAAAACAAAGAATTGAAGAGAAATTTAGTTGAAGTTTGAAGCAAATCTTGGTTCAAATAAGTGCTCTAAATTTTCCCTAAAAAAATCACTTATATTTTAATCCTAGAAAAGATTATCATATGATCTATGTTAAGCCCAAACTTGCCTTATATTGTGTGCAAACCTCAACCATCAAACACTCAAGGTTTTAATGTCAATCTTATCCCAAATAATAGATACATTTGTATTATTATATGATGCTTAAATTCAGCCCTAAATCAACCCTTAAATCAGCCCAAGCATAATCCATGATTTTAAATGTCCACACAACAAATAATAATTGATTTATTTTGGGTAATTCATTGATCCAAGAAGGCAAGGACATGGAAGGAAAGCTGGAGGGGACATTGTGACATTATTTGGGGTCAAAAACAAGAAAGAGGCAGCTCATAAATGAGGAAGAAAAATGTGCACCAAAGTGGTTGCAAAGCTGACATGATTTGATTTTTCAGAACACATTTTGGTATTTTGCCCATAACTTTTGACTTAGGTGTCCAAATGCGTTGTTATTTAATGATCTGGAAAGGCGACAAAATTTCCTATAAAATATGTCTATAATAGACATCTTCAAAAAAAGCTTCTAGAAGGGTCTAAATTGCTGTCCAAAGTTAGCATCCTATTTGTATTTGAATTTTTACCGAAGTTATGTTGTGTTATTCTTTATAGATTTCAGTTCTTTAGCTTGTAAAACTTATTATTTCAGTTTGATTCAAGTTATTTCATGTTTATTAAGGTGTTCTTATACATAATCATGGTTGGCTAATCTCTTTCTTGGATCCAAATCAAGGATAATGGTGGTTGAGGTGAGGTTCTTAAGATATGTGAATCTTAATGTTTATCTTCTCATTTTCTTCATAAATATTTTATTATTGCAAGGAATTTTCAGAAATCATTTAGGTAATGTTATAATCTTAAATTTTTATGTACAAACATTAGTTTTGGTATAGAGATTGCTTGATTTAATGTCTTACTTAATATGAAAGTACATGTTCATTTTTAAGTAATAATCAAACTTTATCTTTTTAAACTTCATTGTAATATTTTTCAATCTAATATCACCATCATTGATATTAGGTTGAGTTATCTCATATATCTTGAAGGATCACCAACACATCACCATTAAAATTGATTTGGACCAAGACTTACTTTTTCTTGTCATTTAAAATCTATTTACACGTTTTCATCTTTAAAAACAAATCCATCAACTATTTTCAACCAAGTTATTGTTAATTTAATTTCTCTTGATTTTTTTTGTTACTAGCTTATTTTTCAAATCCAGTGCTCTATGGATATGACCTCAATCTTACCGAGTTAATTGCTACATCGCACACTCGTGCACTTGCGAGTTAAAATAAGTCGATCATAAAAAGCGGTCAAGCAATTTTGGCACCATTGTTGGGGAGCTAGCAAGCAAAGGTAACAAATTTAGATTTGATTATTGGAAAAAAAATCATATAAAAAAATCAATTGGTTGGTTTTACTACCTAAAAAAATTGAAAAAAAAATAAAATGGCTAGTTTTACCACTTTAAAAAATTAACCTCAACTTTTTGGATATTGGACTGTGGAATGGACAACTAATTGTTGACTTTTGGTTGGTTCAACCATTTTTCTTTTGATGTTTATTCTAATTAGTTTATAATATTTATTATTTATATTATAAGGATGGTTTTACCGCCTTTTGTTTATTTTATTTTATGTTGTTGTATTGTTGTGGTTTTTTTCTTTTGAAGTACTTGGCTGGTATTACCACCTCTTTATTCATGCTTGTTATAATTATCTTTTAATGTTTATTATTGTTAATATTGCTTATTAGTTGGAGTGTGAATTTTCTAATTTGTTGTATTTTTATTTTTGAGCTATTACTTTAACTTTTACATTTCATTTACTTTTGTTTGCAATCTTCGTTTTCCTTTTTCTTTCTTTTTATATTCATATAATTGTTATATTATTATTATTATTATTATTATTATTTCATCATGGCTAATGTTGAAGATGTAGAGGGTGAAGGGAGTGTTTAAGGTAATGGACCTCCACAAGTCAATGATCAACCTAATTTTTGAACTCTTAGAAAGTATCTTCACCCAGCTAGACAAAGTACACCTTCGTGTATTATCTTGCCTCTTAACCAACAGGCTTTCAATTTAAAACCGGGCATGATCCAACTTCTTTCCACATATCATGGTATGGATTCTGAAAATCCATATATACACATTAAGAACTTTGAAGAGGTATGTAATACTTTTATTGATAGAACATGCACTGAAGAAACTATTCAGCTTAAATTGTTCCCATTCTCTCTAAAGGATACAACCAAGCTTTGGCTAAACTCCTTGCATCCTAGGCCTATAGAGGTACATGGAGGGAAATGCAAGCTGAATTTTTGAAAAAATACTTCCCCACTCATAGGACGACAACCTTACAACATCAAATGATGAATTTTTCTTATAGTCCAAATGAGTCATTTCACCAAGCTTGGGAAAGGGTCAAAGACTTGTTAAATGCCCCCACCATGGTTTTGAGATGTGAAGGTTAGTGAGTTTCTTCTATGACTCTCTTACCATAAATTTTAAAAAGCTAGTGTCAACCATATGTAATGGTGAGTTTTATGACAAAGAACCAAGTGAGGGCTTGGATTTTTTGATCAATTAGCTGAAAACACAAAGCAATGGGAGACTTCTCTCCCAGTTCATTTTGAGTCTAGAAACACTATTTCTCATTCAAGTGGGAAGTTTCAATTAAAAGAGATTGATGACCTCAATGCTAGATTAGCCTCATTAGCTAAGAAAATAGAGTCTCTTGAAATTTAAAAGGTTCATGTCATGAGTGAACAACAAGAGGAAAGTTGTGTTGTTTGTGAGAGCAAAAGGCATAGGACAACTGAGTGTCCTACCATTCCAGCCTTCAAGGAAGTGCTATATAGCCAAACTTCTGACTCAAGTAATGTTAGAAAGTCATTTCCAAACCAAGTAGGCAATCCCTACTCTAAGACTTATAATCCTGAATGAAGGAATCACCTAAATTTTGGATGGAGAAATAAGGGCTCTTTAGTACCCCAAACATTTCAACCTCCACCCCAACGATTTCATGCTTCCACACATAACATGTACTAACCACCTCATAAGAGATCACTAAAGGATACTCTTCAACAATTAATGTAAACGTAAAGAGGAATCAACATCCAAGTTTACAAATTTCAAGACCACACCAATAAGACCTTAGATGACATTTGAAATAAACTAACTAAGTTGACTCAATCACTAAGCATTCAAGAGAAGGGAAAAATCCTAGCTCAACCAATGCCCAATCCTAGAGGTCAGGTACACATGAGTGAATCCTCACCTAGTGAACCTTCAAACCATGAACAAGTCCAAGCCATCACCACCCTTAAAAGTGGAAAGATTGTTGACAAAGGTATAAGTTTTAGGATTCCTAAAGGTATTGTGAAGGAGAAATCTAGGGAAAGTGAAGAGGGAATCAAAACACAAGTGACATATGAGAGTTTAAGTGAAAATAAAGGCAAGATAAATGAAAGAGAAATGAGTGAGAAAGGAGATGATTCAAGAAAAATTGGAGTTAAAATGAGTGATTTAGAATTTGTTCCTAGAGGACCATTTCCATAAAGGTTAGGGAAACCTAAACATGATCTTATGAATAAAGAAATCTATGAATTGTTCAAACAAATGAAAATCAATATTCCACTCCTTGATGCTAAACAAGCCCCATCGTATGTAAAGTTTCTTAAGGATTTATGCACAGTTAAAAGGAGATTGAATGTGAAAGAAAGAGCCTTTCTAACTAAACATGCTAGTGCCATCATCCAGTTTAAGACCCCTTCCATTTAGGAACTTGGTTTTCCTACCATTTCATGTATTATTGGAAGTTATAAGATAGATCAAGCTTTATTGGATTTAGGAGCAAGTGTGAATTTAACCTTACACTATTTACAAACAATTAGGTTTAAGAGAAATCAAGCCTCCTCAAATCACCCTTTAATTAGTTGATTGGTCAATCAAGATTCCCAAGGGTATTGTTAAGGATGTGTTGGTCCAAGTAGATAAATTCTACTTTCCTGTTGATTTTATAGTGTTAGACACCGCACCTATTCAAGGATCTAATGCTCCCATCCAAGTCATCTTAGGAAGACCTTTTCTAGCCACGTCTAATGCCTTAATTAACTGTAGAAAAGGAGTGATGAAATTGTCTTTTAGAAATATGACTGTGGAGATGAACATATTCAATGTTTCCGAACAAATTGGTGAACATGAGGACATTAGAAAGGTAGATTTAATTCAAACAGTTTGTCAAGAACACTTTGAGAGAGAGTGGATAAAGGATTTATTGGAGAGAACTTTAATTCATGATGAAAGATTTTATTCTTTGAAATGTGATGATGATGAAGTAAGAGAGCTCGAGACTTACCTAGATCCAATGCCTATTATATTAATAGGTCAATGGACCCCATCGTTTGAGCCTTTGATTTCAACCCAAGTGAAAGTTGAGGCATCTCTTATCCAACCTTATAAACCAGAAAGGAAGCCTTTACCGAGTGATCTTAAGTATGCATTTCTAAGGGAAGGTGAATCATATCCTATTGTGATCTCATCAAAACTTAGCATAGAGCAGGAATAAACACTTTTGAGAGTAGTGAGAAAATATAAGAAAGCAATTGGGTGGACAATTACTAACTTGAAAGGAATTAGCCCTTTTTTAAGTACACATAGAATCTATCTTAAAGAAAAGGCTAAATCTGTGAGGCAAATGACACGACGAAAAGATTGATGTCTTCTTCCAAGTGCAGGAGTGTTAAAGTAATAAATAACCCGACAAGATCAGGGTCGAACCACAGTGAGGTTAATTGTACAAATTATAAACAACAACAACAATAACAATAACAACAAGAATAATAATAATACTGACACGACAAAAAGATTGATGTCTTCTTCCAAGTGCAGGAGTGTCGAAGTAATAAATAACCCGGCAAGACTGGGGTCGAACCACAGGGAGGTTATTGTACAAATTATAAATATCAACAATACAACAACAACAATAATAACAATAACAACAATAATAGCAACAACAACAACAACAACAACAACAATAATAATAGTAATAATAATAAAAAAAAAGAAAGAGAAGAAGATGATGATGAGAACTTGGAGATAGAATATTAAAGTAAAGATTAAACAATGATAATAACAAATGTCAAGGTTAGAGCTTCCACTAATGGTATGTCAAACAAGTATAGTATAAACTCTTATTATTCAATTAGAAACCACACATAAAGGAGGTTCCAATCAAATTATAGATTGTTAACATGATTACATTAGTCATCTTATTCAATTAATGCTAATACTTGTAAATTTCCTCAAGCATTCATGATTATAACTTATGTTAACAACAAATCAAGTTCCTTTCATAGCTTAGGTGTCAGTTATACCATACAGTATGGGCTATAAAAGTGCCAAGCATTTGTTGTACCAATTGTTATACAACATAAATCAAGATTAGTCATTTTACAAGCAAAGTATTAAAGAGTGAACAAGATAACAAATATAAAACATGTTAATATCAAACATTAAAGTCCATATTAAGTGTTGCGATGTCATGGTCACAAGTTAATTACCGTAGCTTAAAACACAATACAAAAGATAGTATGGAGCAAGCGAGGGGTCGATCCTACAAGAAAGATTTAGTTTAGATTTTTATACCATACGTTATGCAATTAGGGGGTTTTGATTTGTGATGATCTAAACTATGGAAGAAATTAAACTAGTGAACAAAATCAATTGAAATCAAAATTTATCAAGAAAACAAACCTTGGTTGCAAGCACACATCCACCAACGAAAATGAGAACTGATCCTTGAAACAAAACTACAATTTATATTCTGATTTTTTAACTTTTTTTAATATTAGTTAATTAACGGATCTGTCGTATAACTAACCCTAACCAACAAACAATCACAATGTCTGCATTAATGATTTAGTTCAATGGCATCCCTAAGAACTAGATATTTGAGTGTTCTCCCTAAGTTTAATAATGTGGTTCCGCCACAATTATCAAGCTTAGTTGTTTCACAAGTTCATACATCACAACTCCGGTTTTGATATCAAACTTAGCAATAAATTATTCACAGTAATAATTTAGAGTTTCACTCTAGCAATTATCAACAACAATCATAGAAAATATGCATAGGAAAACAATCATACTCATTCATACTATAAACTAAAAATAAAATAAAGAATAAATCTCACAATTCTTGAAATCTAAAGGTTTATCGTGTCCTTGCAACCAAGAAAAGAGTTTAGCCTTGCATAACTATTAAACAACTACTCTTAAAGAATGAAGAGAGCAAGATTTTTTTTTGGGTTTGTAGAGGAGAGAATTTGTGTTTCTTAACTTTTGGCTGCTACCCCCCTTCTCTCCTCTCTCTTTTTCTTTTTATATGCTAAGAAACCCTAGTTTCTAATTTAAAAAGTAGTCCTCCCTTAAGTTAACACTTGACATTTAAGTACTTTAATAACTATTTTTCCTAAAAAAGAAAAATATCCTTCCATGAAATCTTCAAACTCTGACTTAGAGGAGCTAAATTGCTGATATAAAAATTTTGATGACGGTTTAGAAGCTTCAAAATGTAATTTGGACTCATTTCTTCACGAAACCTAATTGTTGGCATAATTCAGTTGTCATCTTTGAAAAATCATATCTCCCTCATCTAATATCGTTTTTGGCTGAAATTTGGATCGTTTATAGACCTTTGAGTCAGCAATCCAAAAAAATTAAGTTTGCATAAATTGGACTTCTATAGCTCCAGATATTGAATTTTGAATAGACAAAGGTCAATAGTGGCAGAATGCAAGATTTGACTTTGAAGGATGTGATTTCCATGATGTTTCTCTTTTTATTTTTCTTGCATTATAGTTTCAGAATGGTATGGATGTTAGCTTTTTAGTACCACTAGAATCACTTTATTTTGATCTCTAGAACTCACGCTCTGCAAAAAACATCGACTGAACATCAAATCTGCCAATTATCTCTAATTTACTCCTTTTTGCATTTTTCATCAAAAGTGCCTTCAAAACATAAAACAAAGAATATGGCATTTTACATATAAAACATGGACAAAACATTAGGTAAATATGGGTGAAACTATCAAATAATATGATTACATCAAATATCCCCACTCTTAGTTCTTGCTCGTCCTCGAGAAAGGATAAATAAAATTAAATTGAAAATAACCATGATCAATGTCTTAATCTCCCATCAATGTCCAAGAGTACAAACATTATAAATAAAAATATAATAAAAAAGGATAAAATAAATAATTCTTTATGAATTTGTTTACATGCAAACTTCAGAATTCAATCAATCATCGGGATTTAAATGAAATCTATGTCATGCCAAAGTGATAGGTCTTCTCATTGATATACACTCCAACACTCATGTGTTTAGGGTTTATGTGTTTAAATCTCTCAAATTCAATCAAAGAGTATGTTCTACCATAAGCTTGCTTTTCAATCTCATCTCCATTACTAACATATTACAAACGATGCATGAATCAAAAGGTCTTATTTTTCGGTTGTAATGGGGTTAAGGTTAAGGCGAGGTAAAAGAGAGTAAAAGAAAAGGTTCAAATAAAAGAAAGTAAAACATTCTGAAAAATGATATTTCAAACAAGATATTCCATCAAAGCTCATAAATTTTTCATCTTTAATCACCAATGCTTAACTCCTTTTGATTTTAAGCTCTTTTAACATTAAATCATAAAAACATAAAGGAACATTTTTTTTCTTTCTTTCTTTTGTTTTTGTAATTTTGCCCATCTTTTCATTAAGCATCACTTCTTCTATTTTTTCACATAATTTCCAACCATAATTCCATGAAGTATCACAAGTATATGATCTACTAATCCTTGGCCAGGGCAAAAGGAAAATATATATAAAGTTAAGGCTTATATACGGATAAAGCAAAGAAAAGATAAACAAGCTCAAAAGGGGCTCATTAAGGATAATATGCTTTAGGTTGGTTTTTTGGTTCAAGTGATTTAAAATTCCTAATGCCTTTATCATCTTCATGTATATTTGCAATGGAATATAATCTCAATAAGATATGAAACAAGTTCTAGAGATACATATCATTGAAAGAATGCACACTCAAAGAATACAATGTTGAAGGCTCAAAAACTTGTGGTGGTATAACACTATAAAGTCAACATGGCATATTCTCAAAGTCAATCCCTAAACCAATTAAACCTTAAAATTTGCATGTATACTCTTTCATTTGATTTATATCTTTATCTATCTCAATTAATTCTCATACATAATACTTATATTCTCAAAACCCAATGGGAGTTAAAAAGATCAAACATAATTTATTTTTTTTAAGAACAACAAAGAAAACTAAAATTCTCCTAATACCCCCACACTTAAAACACAACATTGTCCTCAATGTTGAAATAAAAGCAAAGGAACATAAGAGAATGACAGAAAATAAATTAAAATAAAAAAATAAAAGATAAGGAAAAAGAAAGCAAATCTGATTTTTTTTTGTGTGCTAGGTTGCCTCCCAGTAAGTGCTTTTGTTTTATGTCATTGGCTTGACATGTGGCATGCTCATTCTTCATAGATTGGTTCAGTTAACTCTACAGAAGCGATGGGTTTTGCTGTTCAACCTTCATAGAAAGGTTTCAAACGATGTCCATTGACCTTGAGTACTTTGCTAGTTTCTAAACTTGTAATTTCAACTGCATCATAAGGAAAAATATTAGAAACAACAAAAGGTCCAATCCAACGAGAGCGCAATTTTTCAGGAAAAAGTTTCAAACGCGAATGATAAAGGACTGTCTCCAACATGAAATTCCTTTCTTGTAAGCATTCGGTCATGAAGATTCTTAGTCTTTTCTTTGTAAATCCTTGCATTCTCATAAGCATCATTTCGAATTTCTTCCAACTCTTGTAGTTGCAATTTTCTTACAATCCCAGCAACATTATAATCCATGTTGCATTGTTTAATGGCTCAAAAAAGCTTTATGTTCAAGCTCCACCGGTAGATGACATGCTTTCCCATAAATCATTCTATAAGGTGACATTTCTAGAGGTGATTTATAAGCACTCTTATAAGCCTAAAGTGCATCTTTAAGGCGTAGACTCCAATCTCATTGGTTAGGTTGCACTATTTTCTCCAAAATGGACTTCATTTCTCGATTGGAAATTTCAGCTTGGCCATTTGTTTGCGGATGATATGCTGTGGAAGTTCGATGAGTCACATGATATTTGCGTAGCAATGCTTCCATGGAATGATTGCAAAAATGACTACCACGATCACTAATTATAGCTTTAGGGATGCCAAACCTGTCATATATATGAGTCCTGATAAAATCTAAAACAACCTTAGCATCCTTAGTTCATGTGGCTTTCATCTCAATCCATTTGGACATATAATCAACAACAAGAAGAATATAAAGATTTCCAAAAAAAGAAGGAAATGGATCCATAAAGTCAATACCCCAAACATCAAAAATTTCACTTATAAGAATATTTGTTGAAGGCATTTGATTTTTATGAGTGATATTACCTGTTCTTTGGCATTTTTCACATGATTTGCAAAAGTGATATGCATCTTTAAAAATAGAAGGCCAATAGAAACCACTTTCAAGTACTTTATGGGTCGTTCCTTTTGCTCTAAAATGTCCACCATAAGAATGAGAATGACAAAAAGTGAGAATGGAATGAAATTCATCCTGTGGTACACATCTCCTTACTACTCGATTTACACAAAATTTCCACAAGGAGTGTCTCAAAGATAATATTTAATAATAGCTCGTAACTTGTCCTTTTGGGATGTAGACAAACCTGGAGGGAATTCTTTGGTGACTAAATAGTTCACCAAATCAGCATACCATGGTCTTGTAGAGGAATGTAGCACATACAATTGTTCATTAGGAAATGTTTCTCTTATTATTTCGGTTGGAATATCCTCAGTCCTTAGTTGACTTAAGTGATCAGCCATATGGTTTTTAACACCTTTTTTGTCTTTGATCTCAAGATCGAATTCTTGTAAAAGCAAGATCCACTTAATCAATCTTCGTTTGGACGCCTTCTTCTTCAAAAGATACCTGAGAGCTACATGGTCAGTAAAAACAATGACTTTTGTACCAAGTAGATATGACCTAAATTTTTCAAGAGCAAACACCACTGTAAAAAGTTCCTTTTTAGTTTTATGGTAATTGCATTGTGCTCCATCCAACATGCGAGAAGCGTAGGCAATAACATGCAAATTCTTCCCAATTCTTTGCCCAAGCACAGCGCCTACCACATAGTCACTTGCATCATACATTATCTCAAAAGATTCATCCCAATTTGGTGGTTGGATGATAGGGGCAGATGTGACACGTCTCTTAAGCTCATCATGTGCATTTTTACAAGCTTGATCAAACACAATCCACTTTTTTGGCTAATAGTCTGCATAAGGGTGCTGTAATATTTGAAAAATCTTTGATAAAGTGTCGATAGAAACTTGCATGGCCTAGAAAAGAACGAACTTCCCTCACGCATGAGGGGTAAAGCAATGATGAAATAACATCTATCTTAGCTTTATCAACTTGTAATCCATGTGAAGACATAACATGCCCAAGAACTATTGCTTATTCTACCATAATGTAACACTTTTCATAGTTCAAGATAAGGTTTGTTTCAATGCACCTTTTTAGGATCAAAGATACATTTTTTAGACATTTATCAAAAGAATCACCACACACTGTGAAATCATCCTTAAAAACCTATATTATTCTTTCAACATACTCAAGAAAAATACTCATCATGCATCTTTGAAAAGTTGCAGGAGCATTATAAAGACCAAAAGGCATTCTCCTATATGCATATGTACCAAATGGACATGTAAATGTAGTTTTTTCTTGATCCTCGGAATTAATAACAATCTGATTGTATCCATTATATCCATCAAGAAAGCAATAAAAAGACTTACCTGCTAGCCGTTCAAGCATTTGATCTATGAATGGTAATGGGAAATGATCTTTGCATGTAGAAAGTTTGAGCTTTCTGTAATCAACACACATTCTCCATCCACTCGAGATGCGAGAAGGAATGAGCTCATCATTTTTGTTTTTCACCAATGTGATTTCGGTCTTTTTAGGCACCATATGGATTGGCGCCACCCATTTACTATTAGTGATGGGGTAAATGACTTCTGCATCTAACAGTTTTAAAATTTCAGCTTTCACTACCTCCATCATAGGTGGGTTCAACCTCCTTTGCATTTCCCTTATTGGTTTAGCATTGTTCTCCAATAGTATGTGATGCATACATATTGAGGGACTAATGCCCTTAATGTTAGCTAAAGTCCATCCAATGGCCGTCTTGTGATCACACAATAACTTCACAAGTTTTTCCTCTTGTATACTTGTCAAACCTTTTGCTATGATAACGGGAAGTGTATTGTTGTCGCCAATGAATACATACTTCAAATTATCAGATAAAGGTTTTAGTTCTAACTCGAGGGCCTGTAAAATAAATGACAAAAGCTTTTTATGTGAGAGTAATAAATCAATAAAGACATTACCATGAGGAACATTTTGTAAAGCTTGTAAGGCCAATACTGATTCGTGCATGTTTTGGGGAACACATATGTGCCTCTCTATCTCTTCTATCTTAGTGAAATCATAGCCATAGCTCAAAGCTATGCTTAAACCTTCACAATCAAAATCACGAACTTGCTACACACACTTATCAATTTGGTCATAGCATGTGATAGAATAAACATTGCTGTAAGGATATTTCATTGCATCATAAAAATTGAATTCAATTTTTTCATCTCCTACCTCTATAGACAAGGTATCCTTACCACAATCAATCTTTGTGCTGACAGTTTTCAAGAATGGTCTTCCAAACAATATAGGAGTGCTGGTTGATGAATCACTAGAAAAATGTTCCATATCAAGAATATAAAAGTCACATGGAATAACCAAAGTATCAATCTTGACTAAGACATCCTCTATCACACCAAGTGGGTAAACCAAACTATGATCCGCAAGTTGTATTACAATGCTAGTTTTATACAAAGGCTCAAGACTAAGAGAATCATAAACATGTTTGGGCATAACACTAATGGATGCACCTAAATCACACAAGGCCCTCTTGAAACTAGCATTACCAATAACACATGGGATAGTAAACGCAGCTGGGTCTTTTTGCTTCAAAGGCATATTTTCTTGAACAACAGCAGACACAACTTCAACCATACTTACCATTTCATGACCTTTCAATTTGAAAGCTCTCTTGGTAGTACACAACTCCTTTAAAAATTTGGCATACTTGGGAATTTGCTTGATGGCATCAAGCAAAGGAATGTTGAGTTCTACTTTCTTGAAAACCTCTAAAATCTCTTTTTCTTTGTCCTCTTTCTTTGTTTTTTTTGGTAATTTGACATATGTATTAAAAAAAAGGATACAAAGAGTATAAAGAGCATACCCCAGATTTACAATGAGAACAGAAATGTAAAACAACAGATGGCTATAGGCTAGCCACCAATCAAAAACTCAGACCTAACTAAATTCGTTAGGAAAACAAATACGACCAGTTAAATATCAAATGAAAAATCTATGTTATTGACCCTCCAAGCCCTTTGGATCATTTTGTTTTCATCTATTGGCGGAACGTTCCTCATCAAATCAAGCTTATCACGGATGATACATTCGATTTGATCAAAAACCAAATTATGATTTCTAGAGATTCCTGCAAAGGTCCTTGCATTCCGTTCTTGCCAGATATGATACACTGTAGCTGCGAAACTGAGTTTATGAGAAAAATTGACGAAACTTTTGCCATGCCAAGTGACAGTGGCCCAACGAATCCATTCATCCCATCCTTTTGTCATTCTTGGAATATTAACTCTATCACAAACAACCCACCAGATTGCTTTAGTATATGAGCATTCAAAGAACAAGTGGTTGTGATCTTCACTGTTGCGGAGACAGAGTGAGCATTGATTGGGATCATGTATACCAAACCGATGAAGTCTATCTTGAGTTGTGAGTTTCTGTTGTACAACCATCCATAGAAGAAAAGAATGTCTTGGAACAACATTCTTGAACCACACAATGTCATGCCATTCCACCATCGGATGATGAAATCTTAGTTGTTCCCAAGCTACTTTGATCGAGAATTTGCGATTTGGTGAATCCAGCCAAACAATCTCATCCTTTTGCCCTATTAGAGGATTAGAATTGGGAGGAATAGCTTCTATAATGGGATGCCAGCCAATAGCTTGAGTGGTAGGAATTTTCCATTCTGAGTTATGAATCAGCATATTCACCATCGCGTTCTTTTCCATACCTGAATCATAAATGAATCTTTCACCATAAGAATCCACGAGCGGGCTATGAGGATGCCAATTATCAAACCATAATGAGGTAGTCATGCCATCTCCTATGATGTACTTCATCTTCGACCATGCTAAGGGTCTGAGCTTTAGAATCTTTCTACATGCCCAAGAGCAATTCTCTAGCGTCTTGATTGTCCAGAAATTCCTACCACGCAACATATTAGATCTGATCCAAGTAGACTAGATTGAGCCATCCGAGTCATTGCACAGGTTCCAAATGTGTTTCAACAAAGCAATATTGTTCAATTCTGTTATCCTTTTTATTCCTAGCCCCCCCTCTTTTTTGGGAAGACATACCTGATCCCAAGCCACTTTAGCCCCAGTAGTTCTCATATCTGATCCTGTCCAAAGAAAGGATCTCATAATTTGCTCCACATTTTTGATGACTTGCCCAGGTAAGAGGAAGAGAGATGCCCAATAAACTTGGATGGAAAATAAAACTGAATTAATCAGTTGTACTCGTCCTGCATACAAGAGTGTTCTACAAGTTCAATGTCGAACTTTAGAGGTGATTCGATCCACGAGGCCCTTACAATAAACAACCTTTAGTTTGGATGAGATAAGAGGCACTTCCAAATATTTCATAGGGAGCTCCCCCTCTGTAAACCCAAGAATACAAAGAATTTCCTCCCTCTCGGCATTTAACACATCGCTTAAGAAGATGTTACTTTTTTTTGGATTTGGATACAGACCTGATAGATCTTGAAACTTTGTGAGTACAGTTTTGATCATACGAATTGAGTTTACATCTCCTTTGCTAAAAATCATCAAGTCGTCAGCAAAACAAAGATGAGAAATGTTGTCCTTCTTGCATCTCCAGTGGAACTTGAAGTTTTGGTTGGCACTCATCTTGCAGAATAGCCCCGAAAGGATTTCCATACATAGGACAAACAAATATGGAGAAAGTGGATCCCCTTGTCTCAGCCCTCTCCCCCCTTGAAAATAACCTGCAAGCTCACCATTGACATTGATAGAGAATTGACATGATGTAACATAAACCATGATCCAATCAATGACTGTTCTTGGGAATCCCATTTTTCTTAACGTAGCGTCAACGAAATCCCACTAAACCGAGTCATAGGCCTTCATTATATCTACTTTCATGGCACAACGGGCAGGCCCGGTAGAATTGTGATAGCCTTTCATTAGTTCTTGAGACAAAAGAATGTTGTCACTAATTCTCCATCTAGAGATAAAAGCAGTCTAATACGGACCTACTAAGGATGGCAAAACAACTTTGATTCTCCCAGCTAGAATCTTAGCAATGCATTTGTACACAGTATTGCAGCAAGATATAGGACGAAAATCTGTTAACCTCGTAGGATTAGCAACTTTAGGAATAAGGGAAATGGATGTAGCATTCATTTCTTTAAGCATTCTACGCTCTTGAAAAAAGGAGCTAACAGCGTTGATTACATCTTCCCCAACTATGTGCCATATTCTTTTGAAGAAACCTGCGTTAAATCCATCCGGACTAGGGGCTTTGTTGTCCTTCAAACTAAACATAGCATGCTTAATATCCTCCCTTGTCACATGTTGTCCTCTTTCTTTAACCTAGAAGAAATCACAGGAAAGGGTGGAATTGCTTTAAAACATGAATTCATTGAGTGAGGAGTTACCTTTGGAGTGTTGGTCGATGTTTTAGTTTGTGGAGGAGGATGATGTTCCTTCTTTGTACTCAATTCAGTTTCTATCTCTTCTTTTTTTTTTTTGGTAAGCTGATGTATATATTAAAGGAAAACAATACAAAGATTATAAGGGGCATACCCCAGATTTACAATGAGAGCAGAAACATAAAACAACAGATGGCTACATGCTAGCCACCGAACTGAAAACTCAAGACCTAACTTTATTCGTTAGGAAAAACAATACAACCAGCTAAATATCAAATGAAGAATCTATGTTATTAACCCTCCAAGCTCGTTGGATCCTTTTATTTTCATCTGTTGGTAGAACGTTCCTCATCAAATCAAGCTTATCACGGATGATACATTCGATTTGATGAAAGACCAAATTCTGAGTTCTAGATATTCCAGCAAAGGTCCTTGCATTCCTTTCTTGCCAGATATGATACACTGTAGCTGCAAAACTGAGTTTACGAGAAACATTGACGAAACTTTTGCCATGCCAAGTGACAGTGGCCCATCGAATCCATTCATCCCATCCTTTTGTCATTCTTGGAATGTTGCATCTGTCACAAACATCCCACCAGATCGCTTTAGTATAAGAGCATTCAAAGAACAAGTGGTTGTGATTTTCGTTGTTGCGGAGACAGAGTGAGCATCTATTGGGACCATGTATACCAAATCGATGAAGTCTATCTTGGGTTGTGAGTTTTTGTTGGACAGCCATCCATAGAAGAAACGAATGTCTTGGAACAGCATTCTTGAACCACACAATGTCATGCCATTCGACTATCATATGATGAAATCTTAGCTGTTCCCAAGCTATTTTGATCAAGAATCTATGATTTGGTGTATCCAGCCAAACAATCTCATCATTTTGCCTCACATAAGGAAGCGTTATTGTCTCCGTAGATAATTGAAGCATTGAAACAGATATTGGTAGCTAATATAGTAACAGAAACATGAATAGCCTGGTCTGACATTCCGAGGACATCAGCCTTCACCACATCAGCATTCCAACAAACCCAAATACGACCACGACAAGAGAAATCATAATTATACAAGAATGACCAATTACACAGAAGAAGTTGACAGACATTATATTTATTCTCGTCTCTAACTCGAGTTTCAACCAAACCGAAAAGAGTCATCCTCTCTTGATGGATGAGCTGACGCAATGCTGAATGCTTTATGGGATCATTCAAACCTCTTACATTCCAACATCCAATAATCATAAGAAAATAGAGAGGAGTACAAACAACAACACAAAGATTACCTCGACGTGCCCCTAGGCGAGGAGACAGATTTCTTGTTCTTCTTCGAAGAGTTTTTCGAACCCTTTTTCTTTTTCTCTAGAGAGTCTCTAGCCTTAATAGCTAACTGATTAACAGTTTCCCTTTCGATGGAATTCAGAGTTTGTGGGCTTGTCAAGATTGGTGACATCAACTCCTTATCAATTCGTTCCCCATCTGTATCACCTCCCATTGCGTCAATATCTACATTCAGCTCATGACTATTAACGAAAAGAACCTGGTTCACAATCGCACAGTCAGATGTATTGGAGATGGCTAAACTTTGATCTGAAGCAGTACTTGTACCCCCCTGCTCCTGCTTCATGTCTCCTTGTGAACTCTTCAAAACAAGAGGAGAGGTAGGATTTTCATCTTCATAACAATCAGCATTGCTCACATCTGATGCAACCTTCTCTTTCATATTACAATCAGAAATATTTGTACCAGATGTCGAACAACCATTCTCATTACAGTTACGCACTTTAGATGCCAAAGGACCATTCTCACCACTCACAGAACCCTTATTTCGTTTAGCAACTACCTACCATTGAAACTGATTCTGTTGTTTATCCGCAGATTTAGAGTTCTTAGCTCCTACTTTCATCTTACCCTCTGCCTCCATTGTAAGATTAGCACCGTTATTAGTAGCACATATCGTTGTTGTGTGTCCAAAGACATTACAATTATTGCACTTTGATGGTATCCATTCGTAATCAGCTGAAATTGTTATGAATAACCCATTTGGACAGCGAAGGTCGTATTCCTTAACCAGCATCTTCGTAGCATCAATCTCAACACAAACTCTTGCGTAGCTAAGCCTTTGACGCAACAATGTAGTCTGATCAGCATGAATAGGAACCCCAATAGCACTCGCTACACAACTTAACCCCTTAATAGTCCAATACTCGAGAGGAACATTATACAGCCTAACCCATACCGGAACTTTGACCAAATCACCTTTCAAAAATTGCATGTTCGGTTGCAAACGTTTAAGCACCAAAGGTCTGCTTGCCATATGCCATGGGGCTCTTTCCAGCACATTAGTGGCATGATCAACAGAATCAAAAGTGAATAGGAAAAAACCATTATCTGAAGATAAAACTTCTGATAGACCATAGGAGCCCCAGATTCTTTTGGCAATAGAATTAACAACAGGATATGGTAATTTCTGACCCACGAAATGACCAACTAGGGTGGATTTCCAAAGTTCGCAACCATCCTCAAACACATCAAGTGGAGGAGCTACTGTCACACGACCATCAGTCATAGCAGGGGGAGCAAAATGCAGATTACGAACTAGAGAAATACCAAGGTTCTTGCTACCCTCATTGTTATCAACATCAGAACCCTTCAAAGCATTTAAAAAATTCAATTTGGGGCTAAGGTTTAGCTGGTCTTGTTGCTGAGACCCAACCTTCAGCTCATCAACTTTAGAACCCAGCACATGATTCATTTCTGAAACAACATTAGAAACTTGGGAATCAGAGTGTTTCTTCTCTATGCTAGCTTAAGAATCAGCTTGATTAACACTAGTAAACTGAGAAATCCTCATCCCATGGCTGTTCAACATATCTTGTAGCTCTAATCTTAATATATGTCTAGACTTGACTTCATTGTGTTGTTCATTGTTAGAGGTAACCATTGAAACAGAATTCACAGCAGAACATAAGGACATTATGACAGCATACAAATACTAGAGATTCCAAATTCTAAGAAGAGAAACTGAGTCTAAGAAGTAACCTAAGCTCAGAAACAACAACAACATAATCTCAGAAAGAACAAGATTCAGATTTGTTCATGAAGGAAGAAGAATTACAGAATTACGAGGCCAGTATCTTCGAGATTATTGCTTGGAATGATGATCCGTGCGGTCAAGCTGTAGATTCTGTTTTGACAAACAACATACTAGAAAATGGTGATGATCCAACAGTGAACGAAGAAGATCAAGCTTGAACAAAAACCCAATTCACTTTGCTGCAACTAAAAATGAAGAACAGTAAAAATATTACGAGATCAATATCTCCCACCTTGTTGATTAGAATGAAGATCCATTCGGTCAATGTTTCGAGAAGGTTGGCGTGAACAACATAGTAAGAAATGAGGATGATCCAACGGTGGACGGAGTAGATCTAGCTCCGGCAGTTTGGTCTCTAATCTCTCTCTCCAGATATCTCTCGCTCTCTATTAAAACAAAGAAAATTCTATCTCTTCTTTTTCCTCCATCTGAATTTGTTTTGACCTTTTCTCTTCAAGTTCTTTTCCACTTCTTAGCATGATCGCACTAACATTCTCTTTTGAATTCAATGCTTAGGAGGGCAATTTTCCATTCATTTGTGCCTCCAATTTCCCTACACTTAAAGCTACTTGCCCCATTTGCTTCTCCAAGTTGTGAATACTTGACCATGTTTCTTGTTGAAAAGACATGACATTTTGTTGTAAGGTAACAATATTAGAAGCCAAAGTTTTCATCATCTCACGAAGATCATCATTGGAAGATGAAATTTACTAGTATTAGCATTAATTGAATAAGATGACTAATGTAATCATGTTAACAATCTATAATTAGATTGGAATCTTCTTTGTGTGTGGTTTTCAATTAAATAATAAGAGTTTATACTATACTTGTTTGACATACCATTAGTGGATCCTCTAACCTTTATATTATTTGTTATCGTTATTTAATCCTTACTTTAATTTTCCATTTTAACGTGCTCATCAACTTTTCTTCTTCTTCTTTTTCTTTATTATTATTGTTATTATTATTATTATTATTACTACTACTACTATTACTATTATAACTACTACTACTACTACTAGTATTATTATTGTTGTTTATAATTCTTGTTTATAATTTGTACAATTAACCTCCCTGTGGTTCGACCCCGGTCTTGCAGGGTTATTTATTACTTCGACACTCCTGCACTTGGGAGAAGATATTAATCTTTTAGTCATGTCAAGTTTTTAGCACCGTTGCTGGGGAGGTAAGTTTTGTATAAATTATAATATTTGATTTATTTTCTCTTTTCACTTTTTCTTGTATATAACTTTGTTTCTTTTTTCTTGTTTCTTCTTCTTTTGTTTTCCTTTTCCATTTACTCTATTCCTACACGTGCATGAGAGTGTGGTCACGTACATCAAGTGGTAGACTTTGTAGGGTATGCTCATCATTTTCAGAAAATATGGTTGAACAAGATAATCAATAACTTCATAATGAGAATAATGAGAATAACCATGCTAGAATACTTAGAGACCACATAAATCCAACAAGAACAAGTGCACCATCATGCATAGTTTTCCCTCCCGATGCATCTCATTTTAATTTTAAGCCAGGCATTATTCAACTTTTACCTTCTTTTCATGGTTTAGAATTGGAAAATCCGTACTTGCATTTAATGGAATTTGAGGAGGTCTGTAACACATATAATAATTTAAATTGTAGCATGAGCACCATCATATTAAAGCTTTTTCCTTTTTCATTAAAAGATAAAGCTAAAACATGGCTATAAAATTTAAGACCAGGATCCATTCGTGCTTGTGATGAAATGCAACAACAATTTTTTAAGAAGTTTTTCCCATCTCATAGAACAAACTCTTTCAAAAGACAAATCACCACTTTCACTCAAAAACCAGGAGAAACATTTTACCAATGTTGGGATAGGTATCGAGACTTACTTAGTACTTGACTTCATCGTGGTTTTGAAACATGGAGATTGGTTTCACATTTTTATGAAGGGTTAACACCTAAAGATAGGCAAATGGTTGAATTGATGTGCAATGGAACTTTTAAAGAGAAAGACCCTGATGAAGCAATGGAGTACTTAGACTTGTTAGCTGAAAATGCTCAAAATTGGGACACTGCAGGTACTTATGAGGCACCAAGTAAAACTCAACCTCATATATCTAGTGGAGGTATGTACAACCTTAGAGAAGATTATGACCTTCAAGCCAAGTTTGCATCTTTAGCTAGAAAAGTCGAGGCACTACTATTCTACCACTACATCAACTTACCAAAAAAAAAAAAGTCGAGGCACTAGAATTGAAAAGGAGTGGTCAATTAAAATCTATTGAAAACATTGCATGTCAAATATGTGAAACAAATAAACACTCAACCAATAAATGTCCAACCTTACCTTCTTTTAAGGAATGTCTTCATGAACAAGCTCATGCTTTAAACAGTTTTCAAAGGGTCAACCATAACCCATACTCACAAACATACAACCCTGGTTGGAGAAATCATCCAAATTTTAGTTGGAAGAGTGAGAACAACAATGCACAAACTTCACAACCACCATTTCAAGCACACCATAATTTCCAAAATTCTCATGGATATGCACCTCCTTATGCTCCACCTCCTAGAAGAAATCTTGAGGAAACATTGCATGCATTAATTGAAAAGCAAGAGATAATCAATACTCAACTTGCTCAAAATAAGACAGATTTTAAAGATACATTTGCAAAATTAACATCTGCTCTTAATTTCCAAGTGAAAGGTAAGTTTCCATCTCAACCACAATAAAATCCCAAGGGGCAATACAATGCAAATGTAAGTAGTTGCGGAAGCCAACACATGGATCAAGTCAAATCAGTCACTATTCTTCGTAGTGGTAAGTTTATTGAAAAACCCTCTCTTGAACCTCATGAGAAAGATGATGAGTCAATCTCTGAGGGTAAGGAAGAGGTTGAACCTGAAAATTGCAAAGAAAAGACTGATTCTCCGCCAGCACTTCCATTTCCTCAAGCCATGACCAAACAAAGGAAAGTCAATCACAATTCTGAAATTTTTGAAACTTTCAAACAGTAAGAATCAATATACCTTTGCTGGATGCTATTAAATAGATTCCTTCCTATGCTAAATTTTTGAAAGATCTATACACTATGAAGAGGAAACTGAATGTGAAAAAGAAAGTTTTTCTAGCAGAACAAGTAAGTGTTATTCTTTAGAACAATAATGCTTTGAAATATAAAGACCCTGGTTGTCCTACAATTTCTTGCTTTATTGGAGAGCATAAAATTGAAAGAGCCTTACTTGATCTTGGTGCTAGTGTGAATTTACTTTTATAACTCTTTTGCTTGCCAATAGATTTCTAAAAGTGCCTAGAGGAATAATTGAAGATGTGTTAGTACAAGTCGATAAATTCATTTATCTTGTGGATTTTATTGTCTTGGACACACAACCTGTTGAAGCATGTAATTCATTTCCTGTTATTTTAGGACGTCCCTTTCTTGCAACTTCTAACGCATTGATTAATTGTAGGAATGGATTGATGAAGCTATCATTTGGAAACATGATATTGGAAATGGATATTTTCAACATTTGTAAGCAACCTAGAGATGATAATGATTTATAGGAAGTGGACTTTACTGAAAAATTAATTCATGATCAATTTTCAACCACTTCTAGTAAAATTGGGATTGATGAATCTGATGATTTGCAAATGATTTATTTTCAGGAAGAATCAAAGATAAGTAATTGGAGGCCACAAATTGAGGAATTGCCACCATAATCAATTAAATCCATACCTTCAAGTGTTCAACCACCCAAACCTGATTTGAAGCCGTTGTCATCCAATCTCAAATACTCATTTTTAGGAGAAAATGAAACTTTTCTGGTAATAATCTCTTCCAAACTTAATGCACATCAAGAAGGTAAGTTATTACCAACTCTAAAAAAGCACAAAAATGCATTGGGATGGACCATAGCTGATATTAAAGAAATTAGTCCTTTAATTTGTACACACATAATTTATTTGGAGGAAAATGCTAAACCCTCTAGAGAAATGCAACGAAGGCTAAATTCTAATATGAAAGAAGTAGTGAAAAATGAAGTCATTAAGCTTCTAGATAATGAAATCATTTATCCTATTTCTGACAGCAAATGGGTAAGTCCTACCCAAGAAGTCTGGAGTCACTGTGATAACAAATGAGAACAATGAGTTAATTCCCACTAGAACTGTTACCAGTTGGCGCATGTGCATTGACTATAAGAAACTTAATTCAATGACTAGAAAAGATCATTTTCCATTACCTTTCATGGATCAAATCCTAGAAAGAGTTGAAGGTCATGAATTTTATTGTTTCCTAGATGGCTATTCGGGTTACAATCAAATTGAAATTGCATTGGAAGATCAAGAGAAGACTACTTTCACATGTCGATTTGGTACTTTTGCATATCGAAGGATGCCTTTTGGATTATGTAATGCACCAGCCACATTTCAAAGATGCATGCTTAGTATATTTAGTGATATGGTTGAAAAGTTTCTTGAGATTTTCATGGATGATTTTTCTATTTTTGGCAATTCATTTGATGATTGTCTGACTAACTTAGAAAAGGTTTTGGCCGGGTGTGAAGAGAAAAATCTTGTGCTGAATTGAGAAAAATGCCACTTTATGGTAACGAACGACATTGTACTTGGTCACATTGTTTCATCAAAAGGAATTGAGGTTGACACATCTAAAATCGAGTTAATTGCAAACTTGCCAACACCAAAATCTATTAAAGATGTTAGATCATTCTTAGGACATGCTGGTTTTTATAGAAGGTTCATCAAAGATTTTAGCGTAATATCTAAGCCCTTAAGTAACATTCTAACAAAGGATAATATTTTTGAATGGACTCAACATTGTGAAAAAGCCTTTGTTAAACTTAAAGACTTGCTTACTTGTGCTCTTGTTATTCAACCTCCTGATTGGTCGTTACCTTTTGAAATAATGTGTGATGCTAGTGATTATGCCTTAGGTGGTGTTTTGGGACAAAGAAAAGATAAGAAACCTTATGTAATTTACTATGCAAGTAAAACTTTAAATAATGCTCAAATGAATTATACCACCACTGAAAAAGAATTACTTGCAGTAGTATTTGTATGTGAAAAATTTAGGTCTTATCTTGTTGGCTCACCTGTTGTTGTTTTTAGTGATCATGTAGCATTGAAATATCTTTTTTCTAAAAACGATTCTAAGGCTAGATTGGTGTGGTGGATTTTGTTACTTTAAGAATTTGATATCATAATCAAAGATAAGAAAGGCAACAAAAATGTTGTCGCAGATCACTTGTCAAGATTGACAACAGATTCGAAAACTGATATTACACCAATCGATGACTACTTTCCTGATGAATCTTTATTTTCTGTCTCTAGAATGCCTTGGTTTGCTAATATTGTCAATTTTCTTGTTGCAGGATAATTGCCAGCTCATTGGAGCACCCAAGATAATAGAAAGTTCTTGAATGAAGTGAAGAACTTTTATTGGGATGACCCTTATTTATTCAAATATTGTCCTGATCAAGAAAGGTAAGTAGTGTCATTAAATTTTGTCATTCTGAGGCATGTGGGGGCCATTTCTTATCAAGAAAGACAACTGCAAAATCTTACAAAGTGGATTTTATTGGCCCACCGTGTTCAAAGACTCACATGCATTCTGCAAGTCATGTGAAAATTGTCAAAAGTTGGGATCAATTTCAAAACGTCACATGATGCCTTTAAATCCTATTCTTGTCATTGAGATCTTTGACTGTTGGGGTATAGATTTCATGGGTCCATTTCCTCCATCATTTGGTTTCTTGTACATATCAGTCGCAGTAGATTATGTTTCAAAATGGATAGAGGCAATTCCAAGTTGAAACAATGATCATAAAACAGTGATAAAGTTTTTGAAAGAAAATATTTTGAGTTGATTTGGAGTCACTCGAGCCATAATAAGTGATGGTGGTACATTTCTACAACAAGCCATTTGAGTCTTTAATGAAGAAATATGGAATCACACACAAAGTTGCCACCCTTTATCACCCTCAAACAAGTGGACAAGTAGAGCTTGCTAATAGGGAGATCAAACATATTTTGGAGAAAACAGTGAACCTTAATAGGAAATATTGGTCTTTAAGACTTAATGATGCACTTTGGGCTTATCGAACTGCTTATAAAACATCATTAGGAAACCTTGTCACTTGCCTATGGAACTTGAACATAAAGCTTATTGGGCTATTAAAGCTTTCAATTCAAATCTGGATGATGCTAGTCAACTGCAAAAATTACAAATAAATGAGCTTGAGGAAATAAGAAATGATACATATGAAAATTCAAGAATTCATAAAGCAGGAATCAAAGAGTTTCATGACAAGAATATACTGAGAAAAACATTCAATGTCGGTAAAAAAGTCTTGCTTTATAATTCTCGACTACATTTATTTCCTGGAAAATTAAGATCAAGATGGAGCGGTCCTTTTATTGTAAAACATGTGTATCCATATGGGGCCTACGACATCGAGAATCCAAAGAATGACAATGTTTTCAAGGTAAATGGACAACGTCTAAAAGTTTATTTTGATAATTTTTCAATTGAACATGACTATATTGAATTGGGTGATCCTATATATAAAGATTGATTATTATTATTATTATTATTTTGCTAGTTTCTCTTACCCTGGTCAAATGGCGGATAACGGTACTCCGTGACTTAAGTCGGTTCTTTCAGTTTCCCATAATAACTTATATTTGTATATACATTTGTGCAATTCTTTGAATCTCTTTTCCAATTCTCATTTGAAAATGGTCACTAATCTTGCAAAATTGAAAAAGTATTTTCCCCCTCTGCCTCAGAATGTGATTACAAAAATTTATTATGCTAGATGTGCAAGATTGAGATTGTTAATGAATCATGGAATTCCTGAAGATATTCGCTGGTTGATTGAAGCAAAAGTTCGATTATCAGGTGAGTCCTCTAACTCCTTCATTTCACACATGTCTGGAATAGGTAAAAGCACTTTTGCAAAAAAAATGTCGTGCAAAACGACTGCAAGTTTGTCATCGATGTGCTAGATGGACTTGTAATACACAATGTCGTTCTTTAGGAATGGTATCTATAAACCGTGAAGATAAAATACAATTCATTAAGGATGGCCTGAGTAAAGAGTCTTTAGATAACCTTCTATTGACTCTTGAGACGCATCCTAGTGGAGATGTGCATCATGCAATTCATGATTTATGGCCACTATTTCATAAAGAACATGATCGACTTAGTCTTGGGAATCTGACTAAAAAAAACCCTGTTTGCCGGTTTTTAAGAAAATTGGATGGGAAGCCTATCCCCGACCCATAGAGGGCGTTTAAGCTGCTCTTGGATGTAAAACCAAGGGAAGATGTGAGCCACAATCACAACTACTTGTACATATACATACTTTCTTTAAAAGTAAATAAATAAATAAAGAGAGAGAAAGTGAGACTCTAGCTGGCGTACATATAGGTGGTATGATTTCCTTTTTAATTTCTCATCTATAAAACCCTCTTTTCCTTCCTTTCATTTCTACTCAACCCATACATTTAACAGATACTAATGTGTGTAGAAATGGCAAGTTCCTCAGGTCATCACATAAGAAATATTTGTGTTTTCGATGGATCTAGTTCTGGGAAAAAAAATGATTTTTTAGAATCAGCAAATTATCTTGGTCAAATGCTAGCTGAGAGAAAAATTCATTTAGTCTATAGGGGAGGCAGTATTGGGTTAATGAGAGGCGTGTCAATAGCTGCATTTTTAGGAGGTAGTCAAGTTTTGGGGGTTGTCCCCGAAGCTTTAACATAAGGGTCATCATTGGAAAAACAATTGGAGAAGAACTTTAGGTCTCTACAATGTTAGCTCGAATGAATGCAATGTTTAACCATGCTGATGTTTCATTGCTTTACTAAGGGGTCTACGCACATTGGAAGAGATATTTCGTATTTCCTCTTGGGTTCAACTGAACATTCACTATAAACCCATAGGTTTGTTAAATGTTAATGGTTATTATGATAAGTTGTTGTCTTTTCTTGATCACGCTGTGGAACAGGAATTTCTAACATCTTCTGCACGACAAATCATAATCTTTGCTGCTACTGCTGAACAATTGATTGACCAACTACAATCTTTCGTTCCTGTAATTGATCCTTCCATGAGTCGTATAAATTGGTCAACCAATGAAAGTCATAAAAAGCTTAGATTGGATTTGAGCCTTCATTTGTGAATCTTTGTGTCTTTTGGTTTTATTATTGTGTTTTGTTATTACTTATATTTGTTTTAGTGTGTTTCAGGTTTGTCAATGTTTGTTATTTCAGGTGATATCTTCTATACTCTATCTTTCTACCTTTAAACATTGAGGATAATGTCTTATGTTAGTTGGGGGGAAAGGGTAGTAGCTAAAAAAAAAACTGTGTTTTCTATTTCATAAAGCATGTGCAAAATGGTTATTACTATGATGGTAGAGTAAGGAGAATCTTTTATGACTCTTGAGAAGCATCTTAGTAATCATTCGTAACAAGGTCTATCATAATACTTCTTGAAATATTCAGATTTACAAACTCTCGCATTGTTATCACTTAATTCTGCTCATATACTTATTTAACATGTATAATACTTACTTAAACCTTAATTTACACACATAGACTTTAACATATGATTGTGGGTTGTATATTGGATCATTATATTATTTATATTTTTTTGTTAAAGTTAACAACTAAGGGAAAGGGATAGTATATAATAAAAAAAAAAGAAAAAGAAAAAAAATGATAATAATAAAAATGTAGATAAGTTTGGTTTCGTAGCCTCCCTAACCTAAGCAATTAAGCCCGAAGGGATGTTTTAACACCTAATACCCTAAAGTCAACTGACTTGGGAACTATTGGCTCAACGCTTGTTACATGGGTTGAGGAGAAAAGCTTAAGGGAATCAAACATTGCACTATCTACATATTAGTATCTGCGACCCGAGTTACTAAGCTCGTAGGGGTGTCTTAACACCTAATGCCCTAAGACCAACTGGTCTTGGAGTCATTAGCTGAAAGCTCGTTACATGGGTTAAAGATGCATGGTGTTTTAAATTATATGTATAAAAAAAAGAAAGAAAGAATACAAAAATAATAATCCCAACCCAAGGAAGTTAACCTTAAACATTAGAACAAAAATTTTCTTTTCTTCCAAGAAAAGCCCCATAATTATGTGTTGATACATTGAGCACAAAAGAAAGGTCTATAAATATCTTGTTAAGTGGATGATCTTCGATATTCAAACCTGCATGATACTTGGTCGAATCAATGTCCTAAGAATCTGATTATGCGGAAATTAGATAGAGTGTTTGTCAATGAGAAATGAAATCTGAACTTTCCATCTTCAGAAGCGAGATTTTTGCCATCGGGTATGTCAGACCATTCTCCTATGGTGGTAAAGGTTACTGGTGATGATCAAAATATAAAAAAATCATTCAGATTCTTCAATATGTGGATGGACCATGACGAGTTCATGCCCTTGGTAAGGAAAGTATGGGAACAAAGTTCAGGGGGTTGTCCAATGTATCAGCTGTGTTGCAAGCTAAGAAAACTAAAATGGGAATTGAAACTTTTTAATATGACTCACTTCTTCAACATTTCAGATAGAGTTAAAGATGCAAAAGATGAAATGGATAAGGCTCAACAGGCTCTACTTACAGCGCATGGGAATCCAACTTTGTGCATGCGAGAAAGAGATGTTGTACGTAACTACGCTTCTATTGTCAGGGCTGAAGACAATTTTTTCAAACAAAAGGCAAGGATACAGTGGCTTAGCTTGGGGGATCAGAATACTAGCTACTTTCACAAATCAGTAAATGGAAGACAACATAGGAATAAGCTTCTTTCACTTACAAGGGAGGATGGAGAGGTTGTCGAAGGACATGAGGCAGTTAAATCAGAAATAATTGTGTACTTCCAACGTGTGTTAAGAGTGGAACAGATGCCTAGGGTTCTGAATGAGGAAGAGATGGAATCGGCAATTAACTTGAAACTGTCTTCGACACAACAGCATGCATTAGCACAAAATGTGACAAGGGAGGAGATTAAGCATGCTATGTTTAGTTTGAAGGATAACAAAGCCCCTGGTCTGGATGGATTTAACGCAAGTTTCTTCAAAAGAATGTGGCACATAGTTGGGGAAGATGTAATCAACGCTGTTAGCTCCTTTTTTCAGGGGCGTAGAATGCTTAAAGAAATGAATGCTACATCCATTTCCTTTATTCCTAAAGTTGCTAATCCTACGAGGTTGACATATTTTTGTCCTATATCTTGCTGCAATACTGTGTACAAATGCATTGCTAAGATTCTAGCTGGGAGAATCAAAGCTGTTTTGCCATCTTTAGTAGGTCCGTATCAAACTGCTTTTATCTCTGGACGGAGAATCAGTGACAACATTCTTTTGTCTCAGGAACTAATGAAAGGCTATCATAATTCTACCAGGCCTGCCTGTTGTGCCATGAAGGTAGATCTAATGAAGGCTATGACTCGGTTCGGTGGGATTTCGTTGACACTACGTTAAGAAAAATGGGATTCCCAAGAACAGTCATTGATTGGATCATGGTTTGTGTTACATCATGTCAATTCTCTATCAATGTCAATGGTGACCTTGTAAGTTATTTTCAAGGGGGGAGAGGGCTGAGACAAGGGGATCCACTTTCTCTATATTTGTTTGTCCTATGTATGGAAATCCTTTCGAGGCTATTCTGCAAGATGAGTGCCAACCAAAACTTCAAGTTCCACTAGAAATGCAAGAAGGACAACATTTCTCATCTTTGTTTTGCTGACAACTTGATGATTTTTAGCAAAGGAGATGTACACTCAATTCGTATGATCAAAACTGTACTCACAAAGTTTCAAGATCTATTAGGTCTGTATCCAAATCCAAAAAAAAGTAACATCTTCTTAAGCGGTGTGTTAAATGCCGAGAGGGAAGAAATTATTCGTATTCTTGGGTTTACAGAGGGGGAGCTCCCTATGAAATATTTGGGAGTGCCTCTTGTCTCGTCCAAACTAAAGGTTGTTTATTGTAAGGGCCTCGTGGATCAAATCACCTCTAAAGTTCGATATTGGACTTGTAGAACACTCTCGTATGGAGGACGAGTACAACTGATTAATTCAGTTTTATTTTCCATCCAAGTTTATTGGGCATCTCTCTTCCTCTTACCTGGGCAAGTCATCAAAAATGTGGAGCAAATTATGAGATCCTTTCTTTGGACAGGATTAGATATGAGAACTACTGGGGCTAAAGTGGCTTGGGATCAGGTATGTCTTCCCAAAAAAGAGGGGGGGCTAGGAATAAAAAGGATAACAGAATGGAACAAGATTGCTTTGTTGAAACACATTTGGAATCTGTGCAATGACTCGGATGGCTCAATCTGGTCTACTTGGTGGCTAGCCTGTAACCATCTGTTGTTTTACATTTTTGTTCTCATTGTAAATCTGGGGTATGCCCCTTATACTCTTTGTACCCTTTTCTTTTAATACATATGTCAAATTACCAAAAAAAAATATAAGATACCTTTAATTTGTGGTAAATGTCCATTTTAAATGCAGGCCTATCACATAAATGAAAGGATTGATTGATGACTTTAAGAACTTCAATTGCAAAGGCAAAGAGATCATCAAACTTTGAAAAGAGATGTCGGTGCAATCCAAACCAAAACACTGTTCGGTAATTGGGTCATATCTAGAGCTATAAATATCAGATTTAGGTCCGAATCTATCCTCCAGCCCGAGCACTGTTCAGTATTTTGACCATATCTAGAGTTCTAAAAGTCAAAATGAGATGAATGCCTTACACAAGAAAGCTGAGACAATTTTCTAGAACTTTCATGTTTTCAAGTAGCTCTAATTTGGATGTCATCAATGACATTTTGGGCAGACAAGAGAAGATAAGGATTGTCACCAAGTCAAGGGTTGGCCATCTACTCATCAATTAGTCATCAAATCAATAGTTCCCAATTTTGGCCTATAAAAGGAGGCATTTGCCATGCATTTAGGCATCTTGGTGTCCAGATCAAGATCATGCTTTTGTTTTCTCTCTTTGTATTATTTGTAGTGTTTATACTTTGTTTTCATTAATATCAAGTTTATGCCTTTCATTTCCTTTCCTTTGATTTGTTAACTCTTATCTTATTTATGTTGTTATTTTGTTTATCTATTTTTCTTTCTTTCATTTTGTCTAGCTAAGTTAATTATGTCAAGGTGAAAAGGTTACACTAATGGTGTAAGAATAAGTATGGTATAAACTTAATATGGACTTTAATGTTTGATACTAACATGTTTTATATTTGTTATCTTGTTCACTCTTTAATACTTTGCTTGTTAAATGACTAATCTTGATTTATGTTGTATAATAATTGGTACAACAAATGCTTGGCACTTTCATAGCTCATAATGTATGGTATAACCGACACCTGAGCTATGAAAGGAACTTGATTTGTTGTTAATATAAGTTATAATCATGAATGCTTGATGAAATTTACTAGTATTAGCATTAATTGAATAGGATGACTAATGTTATCATGTTAACAATCTATAATTAGATTGGAACCTTCTTTGTGTGTGGTTTTCAATTGAATAATAAGAGTTTATACTATACTTGTTTGACATACCATTAGTGGATCCTCTAACCTTGACATTGTTTGTTATCGTTATTTAATCTTTACTTTAATTTTTCATTTTAAAGTGCTCATCAACTTTTCTTCTTCTTCTTTTCTTTATTATTGTTATTATTATTATTATTACTATTACTATTATAACTACTACCACCACCACTACTACTAGTATTATTATTGTTGTTATTGTTACTATTTTTGTTGTTGTTTATAATTTGTACAATTAACCTCCATGTGGTTAGACCCCGGTCTTGCCGGGTTATTTATTACTTCGACACTCCTGTACTTGGGAGAAGATATTAATCTTTTAGTCGTGTCAATTGAAAAAGGAATTGTATTTATGCTAGGACTGTCCATTGAATGCTCTATTAATTGCATGAGCTTGTTCAATGTAATCTTCTTACAGTGTTGGGCACATATTTGAAGCATGTCCTTGTAAGGAGCATATGCTATAAACTTTCACCTGCTGCACATTTCCACAAGCCAAAGAACATACAAGAGAAGTAAGATCATTAAATTTATTTTCAAGGTTAGAAATACTTACCTTATTTACTCATTTGTTAGAGAAGTCTCCACAAGTGCCAAACTGTTTTGAGTTAGCTGCCATGTTTGAGATCAATTGGCGTGCAGCCTCGGGTGTCTTATCCACCAATGTGCCTCCACTTGGAGCATCAATGATACTACGGTCAGTAGGCATCAATCTTTTATAGAAATATTGAATGAGCAGATAATCGGGTATTTGATGATGAGGGCATTGAATGCATAGTTGTTCAAATCTTTCCCAATACTCGGAGAGTGTCTCTTCATGAGATTGTCGAATCCCACATATTTCTTTCCTTATGTTAGCAACTCAAGATGCTAGGAAATACTTCTCAAGAAAAATCTTCTTCATGGCATTCCAAGTTCCAATAGATCCTGGGAGAATAGAGAAAAGCCATGCCTTTGCTACCCCTTTTAAAGAGAACGGGAAAGTTTTCAACTGAACTTGTTCTTCATCAACTCCATTTGGTTTCATGCCAATACAAACCATATGGAACTCCTTGAGATGAGTATGAGGATCTTCTCCTGAAAGACCATTAAATGTTGGTAACAAATGTATAAAACCAGATTTGAGCTCAAAGTTTACATTATTGTCGATGTTTATGCACAGTGGCTGATTTTCCATGTTAGGAGCAGCAAGCTCCTTGAGTGTTTGTTGTCGTGCAATAGCCATGGTGTTGAGACGAGCTTCCTTTCATAACCTGTATAAAGTTTTGTCTATTTCAAGATCCAACTGCACTTAACTTTGATTAGTAGAACGCGTTACTGGCATAAATCATCAAGAAACCTTGAAAGAAACCAACCACACAAAAGATCGAAAACAATATAAATTGTACGAAAATCCTACGTTAGAAAACTAAAACTGCCTTAAAACCTTAGAAAACAATAGAATTTGGCCTCAATAATGTGGGACTAGTAGTGTGCTATTAGTCTTGTTCAGAACGTCGTTTTCCTTCAGGAAAGGAGAAGCTAAAACCTAATTCGACAAACAATTCTGTTTTAAACAGTACCACCACCACCACAAGCAAAAATTCTGTTTCGCTTTTTTTCTCAGAAATATAAATAAAAAATCACAGCAAGTAAAAATAACAATACAAGCACAAGAATCAACTAAAATTACTTCCCTGGCGACAATGTCAAAATTTGTTGCGATGTCGTGGTCACACAAATTAATTACCCTAGCTTAAAACACAACACACAAGATAGTACAGAACAAGCAAGGGGTCGATCCCACAAGGAAGATTTAGGTTAGATTTTTATACTATACGTTATGCAATTGGGGGATTTTGATTTGTGATGATCTAAACTATGGAAGAAATTAAACTAGCGAACAAAATCAATTGAAAACAAAATTTATCAAGAAAACAAACCTTGGTTGCAAGCACACATCCACCAATGAATATTAGAACCGATCCTTGAAACAAAACTACAATTTATATGCTGAATTTTTATCTTTTTTTTAATGTTGGTCAATTAACAAATTCGCTGTATAACTAACCCTAACCAACAAACAATCACAATGGCAGCCCTAAGAACTAGATATTTGAGTGTTCTCCCTAAGTTTAATAATGTAGTTCCGCCACAATTATCAAGCTTAGTTGCTTCACAAGTTCATACATCACAACTCCAGTTTTCATATCAAACTTAGCAATAAATTGTTCACAATAATAACTTAGAGTTCCGCTCTAGCAATTATCAACAACAATCATAGAAAATATACATAGGAAAACATTTATATTCATTCATACTATAAACTAAAAATAAAAGGAAGAATAAATCTCACGATTCCTGAAATCCGAAGGTTTATTATGTCCTTGCAACCAAGAAAAGAGTTTAGCCTTGCATAACTATTGAACAACTACTCTTAAAGAATGAACAGAGCATGATTTTTTTTTTTAGGTTTGTAGAGGAGAGAATTTGTCTTTCTTAACTTCTAACTGCTGCCCCTTTTCTCTCCTCTCTCTCTTTCCTTTTATATGCTAAGAAACCCTAGTTCCTAATTTACAAAGTAGTCCTCCCTTAAGTTGACAGTTGACATTTAAGTACTTCAATAACTATTTTCTCTAAAAAAAAGAAATATCCTTGCATGAAATCTTGAAACTCTGACTTAGAGGAGCTAACTTACTGATATAAAAATTTTGATGATGGTTTAGAAGCTTCAAAATGTAATTTGGACTCATTTCTTCACGAAACCTTATTGCTAGTAGAATTTAGTTGTCATCTTTGAAAAATCATATCTCCCTCATATAACATCATTTTTCACTGAAATTTGGAGGTTTACCGTCCTTTGAGTCAGGAATCCAAAAAAAATAAGTTTGCATAAATTGGACTTTTATAGCTCCAGATATTGAATTTTGAATAGACAAAGGTCAACATTGGCAGAATGCGAGATTTGATTTTGAAGGATGTGATTTCCATGATCTTCCTCTTTTTATTTTTCTTGCATTACATTTCTAGGAAGCTATGGATGTTAGCTTTTTAGTGCCACTAGTATCACTTCATTTTGATCTCTAGAACTCACGCTCTGCACAAAACATTGACTGAATATTAAATCCGTCAATTATCTCCAATTTACTCCTTTTTGCATTTTTCATCCAAAAGTGCTTTCAAAACATAAAAAAAAGAATATCAAGGCATTTTACATATAAAACATGGACAAAAACATTAGGTAAATATGGGTGAAACTATCAAATAATATGATTGCATCATTAAGTTTATACTATACTTATTCTTACACCATTAGTGTGACCTTGTCACCTTGACATAATAAACTTAGCTAGATATAATGAAAGAAATAAAAAATAGATAAACAAAATAAGAACATAAATAAGATAAGAGTTACCAAAGCAAAGGAAAGGAATTGAAAGACATAAACTTAATATTAATGAAAGCAAAGGATAAACATTACAAAAAATACAAAAAGAGAAAACAAGAGCATGATCTTGATCTGGACACCAAGATGCCTAAATGCATGGCAAATGCCTCATTTTATAGGCTAAAATTAGAAACTATTGATTTGATGACTAATTGATGAGTAGATGGCCAACTATTGACTTGGTGACAATCCTTATCTTCTCTTGTCTATCTAAAATATCGTTGATAACGTCAACATTGGAGCCACTTGAAAACATAAAAGTTGTAGGAAATTGTCTCATGTTTCTTTTGTAAAACATTCAACTCATTTCGACTTCTAGAACTCTAGATATGGACAAAATACTGAACAGTACTTAGGTTGGAGGACATATTTAGGCTTCTTTGTTGTTGCAACAATTTAAACTTGAAAGTGACCTTTTTAGATCTTGGGCGCATATGAAAGTTGTAGGCTTATGTCTTACCTTTCCATCCATATAAAGTAGACCTAAATCTGAGATCTATAGCTCCAGATATGACCCAATTACTGAATAGCGTTTCAGTTTAGATTGCACTGACATCTCTTTTCTAAGTTTGGCCATCTCTTTATGCTTTCAATTTCAGTTCTAAGATTCATCAATCAATCCTTTTATTTATGTAATAGGCCTGCAATTAAAATGAACATTTACCACAAATTAAAGGTATCTTATATTATTGGATATATTATTATAAAACATGTTTTGCTTAAGGAATTATTGATACTTCAAGTGCAAAATGATGATATGAAACCTTGATAAAAAATACAGTTTTAAGTATCAATTAACAAATACAAAGATGATTGAACCCAAACATAAAGGAAGTAGTGAGAGGTGAAGTGCTTAAACTACTTGATGCATGTATCATCTACCCTATTGCAAACTCAAAATGGGTCAGTCCAACCTGAGTTGTCCCTAAAAAATATAGAGTCATAGTAGTGCATTGATTATCATAAGTTGAACATGGTGACTAGGAAGGACCATTTTCCACTTCCATTTTTAGACCAGGTGCTTGAAAGAGGACCTGGAAGAGCTTTCTATTATTTTCTTAATGGATACATAGGTTACAACCAAATTGAGATTTTCTTAAAAGACCAAGAAAAAACCACTTTTACTTGTCCTTTCAGTACTTATGCTTATAGAAGAATGCCCTTTATCTTGTGTAATGCACCAACCACTTTTCAAAAGTGTATGATGAGTATCTTTAATGACATGGTGGAAATTTTTTTGGAAGTTTTCATGGATGATTTTTCAGTTTATGAGGATTTTTATGAGTTGTGTCTAATGCATTTAGAAAAAGTCCTTGAAAGATGTGAAGAGAGCAATCTTGTACTCAATTCGGAGAAGTGTCATTTTATGGTGAGACATGGCATTATCTTAGGTCATATTGTTTCTTCAAAAGGAATAAAGGTAGATAAGTCAAAAGTGGAAATCATTCAAAAATTAATTATCCTTAGAACTGTGAAAGATGTGAGATCCTTTTTAGGACATGCTAGATTTTACCAAGGATTCATTCATTCTTTTTGTATCATTGCCAAACCATTATATAACTTGTTGTCATAAGATGTCCAATTTGATTGGACATTAAAATGTCAAAAAGCTTTTGAAAAGCTTAAAAGGTAGTTGACCATTGCACCAATCATGCAAGCTCCTGATTGGTCCTTACCATTTGAACTGATGTGTGATGCTACAATTGAATTACACTATAATTGAAAAAGAACTCGTAGCTGTGGTCTTTGCATTGGACAAGTTTAGGTCTTATTTGGTTGGATCTCTTGTTATTGTTTTCACTGATCATACAACATTGAAATACTTGCTCACAAAACAACATGTCAAGCCACGCTTGATTTGATGGATCCTTCTACTCCAAGAGTTTAACCTTGAAATTCGAGATAAAAAGGGAGTAGAGAATGTAGTGGCTAATCATTTGTCTCGTCTTTCAAGCTGTAAGACCATAATTGATGAATCTCTAATGAATGAACTCTTTGCTGATGAAAAGTTATTTTGTGTAGGTACTGTCTCTTGCATTAGTTCTCTATGGTATGATGACATAGCAAATTACCTAGCTACAACTCAAATTTCTTCTCATTGGTCAATGATTGGTACTCAAAAATGCATTTTTATCATGGTTTTATATCATCATTTTGCTCTTAAAGTATCAATAACTCCTTAACTAAAGTATGTTTTATAATAATCTATCTAATAATATAAGATACCTTTAATTTGTGGTAAATGTCCATTTTAAATACAGGCCTATCACATAAATGAAAGGATTGATTGATGACTTTAAGAACTTCAATTGCAAAAGCAAAGAGATGATCAAACTTAGAAAGAGATGTCGGTGCAATCCAAACCGGAACACTGTTCGGTAATTGGGACATATTTAGAGCTATAGATCTCAGATTTAGGTCTACTTTATATGGATGGAAAGGTAAGACATAGGCCTACAACTTTCCTATGGAGACAATTGCCTAGAACTTTCATGTTTTCAAGTGCTCTAATTGTGACGTCATCAATGACGTTTTGGGCAGACAAGAGAAGATAAGGATTGTCACCAAGTAAAGGGTTGGCCATCTACTCATCAATTAGTCATCAAATCAATAGTTCCCAATTTTGGCCCATAAAAGGAGGCATTTGTCATGGATTTAGGCATCTTGGTGTCCAAATCAAGATCATGCTCTTGTTTTCTCTCTTTGTATTCTTTATGCTTTCTTTTCATTAATATCAAGTTTATGCCTTTCATTTCCTTTCCTTTACTTAGTTAACTTTTATGTTCTTATTTTGTTTATCTATTATTCTTTCTTTCATTATGTCTAGCTAAGTTAATTATGTCAAGGTTAAAAGGTTACACTAATGGTGTAAGAATAAGTATGGTATAAACATAATATGGACTTTAATGTTTAATACTAACATGTTTTATATTTGTTATCTTGTTCACTCTTTAATACTTTGCTTGTTAAATGACTAATCTTGATTTATGTGGTATAACAATTGGTACAACAAATGCTTGGCACTTTCATAGCCCATACTGTATGGTATAACCGACACCTTAGCTATGAAAGGAACTTGATTTGTTGTTAACATAAGTTATAATCATGAATGCTTGATGAAATTTACAAGTATTAGCATTAATTGAATAAGATGACTAATGTAATCATGTTAACAATCTATAATCTGATTGGAACCTCCTTTATTGTGGTTTCCAATTGAACAATAAGAGTTTATACTATACTTGTTTGACATACCATTAGTGGAACCTCTAACCTTGACATTTGTTATTATCATTGTTTAATCTTTACTTTAATATTCTATCTCCAAGTTCTCATCATCATCCATCATCTTCTTCTCTTTCTTTATTGTTATTACTACTACTACTAGGATTATTGTTGTTGTTGTTGTTGTTATATTGTTGTTGTTTATAATTTCTATAATAATCTCCCTGTGGTTTAACCTCGGTCTTGCCGGGTTATTTATTACTTCGACACTCCTGCACTTGGGAGAAGATATCAATCTTTTCGTCGTGTCAAGTTTTTGGCGCCGTTGCTGGGGAGGTAAGTTTTGTATAAATTATAATTTTTAGTTTATTTTCTCTTTTCACTTTTTCTTGTATATAACTTTGTTTTTTTTTCTTTCTTCTTGTTTCTTCTTCTTTTGTTTTCCTTTTCCATTTATTATATTCCTACATGTGCATGAGAGTGTGGTCACGTACATTAAGTGGTAGACTTTGTAGGGTATCCTCATCATTTTCAGAAAATATGGCTGAAGAAGATAATCAATCACTTCATAATGAGAATAACCGTGCTAGAACACTTAGAGACCACATGAATCCAACAAGAACAAGTGCACCATCATGAATAGTTTTTCCTCCCGATACATCTTATTTTAATTTTAAGCCAGGCATTATTCAACTTTTACC
>SRLM01000237.1:8867-29108 GCA_015708895.1 Populus ilicifolia | reverse complement strand
GTTATAATCATGAATGCTTAACGAGATTTACAAGTATTAGCATTAATTGAATAAGATGACTAATGTAATCATGTTAACAATCTATAATCTGATTGGAACCTCCTTTATATGTGGTTTCCAATTGAATAATAAGAGTTCATACTATATTTGTTTGATATACCATTAGTGGAACCTCTAACCTTGACATTTGTTATTATCATTGTTTAATCCCTACATTAATATTCTATCTCCAAGTTCTCATCATCATCTTCTTCTTCTCTTTCTTTATTATTATTATTATTATTATTACTACTACTACTACTACTATTAATATTATTATTTGTATTATTATTGCTATTATTATTATTATTATTATTATTATTATTATTATTATTATTGTTATTGTTACTATTGNTTTATAATTTGTACAATAACCTCCCTGTGGTTCGACCCCGGTCTTGCCGGGTTATTTATTACTTCGACACTCCTGCACTTGGGAGAAGACATCAATCTTTTCATCGTGTCAAGTTTTTGTCGTCGTTGCCGGGGAGGTAAGTTTTGTATAAATTATAATTTTTAGTTTATTTTTTTTACTTTTCTTGTATATAACTTTGTTTCTTTTCTCTTGTTTCTTCTTCTTTTGTTTTCTTTTTTCATTTATTCTATTGTATATAACGTACATCATGTGGTAAACTTTGTAAAGTATCCTCATCATTTTCAGAAAATATGGTTGAAGAAGATAATCAATCACTTCATAATGAGAATAATGAGAATAACTGTGCTAGAACACTTAGAGACCACATGAATCCAACAAGAACAAGTGCACCATCATGCATAGTTTTTCCTCCCGATGCATCTTATTTTAATTTTAAACCAGACATTATTTAACTTTTACCTTCTTTTCATGGTTTTCAATTGGAAAATCCATACTTGCATTTAAGGGAATTTGAGAAGGTTTGCAACACATATAATAATTTAAATTATAGCATGAACACCATCAGATTAAAACTTGAGACCAGGATCCATTCGTGCTTGGAATGAAATGCAACAACAGTTTTTAAAGAAGTTTTTCCCATCTTATAGAACAAACTCTTTCAAAAGACAAATCACCATTTTCACTCAAAAACTAGGAGAAACATTTTACCAATATTGGGATAGGTATCAAGACTTGCTTAGTTCTTGCCATCATCATGGTTTTGAAACATGGAGATTGGTTTCATATTTTTATGAAGGGTTAACACCTAAAGATAGGCAAATGGTTGAATTGATGTGCAATGAAACTTTTGAAGACAAAGACCCCGATAAAACAATGGAGTACTTAGACTTGTTAGCTGAAAATGCTCAAAATTGGGACACTGCGGGTACTTATGAGGCACCGAGTAAAACTCAACCTCATACATCTAGTAGAGGTATATACAACCTTAGAAAAGATCATGACCTTCAAGCCAAGTTTGCATCTTTAGCTAGAAAAGTCGAGGCACTAGAATTGAAAAAGAGTGGTAAATTAAAATCTATTAAAAATATTGCGTGTCAAATATTTGAAGTAAATAAATACTCAACCAATAACTGTTCAACCTTGCCTTCTTTTAAGGAATGTCTCCATGAACAAGCCCATGCTTTAAACAGTTTCCAAAGGGCCAACCATAACCCATACTCCCAAACATACAACCCTGGTTGGAAAAATCATCCAAATTTTAGTTGGAGGAGTGAGAACAACAATGCACAAACTTTACAACCATCATTTCAAGCACACTATAATTTTCAAAATTCTCATGGATATGCACCTCCTTATACTCCACCTTATAAATGAAATCTTGAGGAAACATTGCATGCATTCATTGAAAAGCAAGAGACAATCAATACTCAACTTGCTCAAAACATGAGAGATTTTAAAGATACTCTTGCAAAATTAACATCTGCTCTCAGTTTCCAAGAGAAAGGTAAGTTTCCATCTCAACCACAACAAAATCCCAAGGGGCAATACAATGCAAATGCAAGTAGTTCTGGAAGCCAACACATGGATCAAGTCAAATCAGTCACTACTCTTCGCAGTGGTAAGGTTATTGAAAAACCTTCTCTTGAACCTTATGAGAAAGATGATGAGTCAATCTCTGAGGGTAAGGAAGAGGTTGAACCTGAAAATTGCAAAGAAAAGACTGATTCTCCGCCAGCACTTCCATTTCCTCAGGCCATGACCAAACAAAGGAAAGTCAATCACAACTCTGAAATTTTTGAGACTTTCAAACAGGTAAGAATCAATATACCTTTGCTGGATGCTATTAAACAGATTCCTTCCTATGCTAAATTTTTGAAAGATCTATGCACTTTGAAGAGGAAACTGAATGTGAAAAAGAAAGCCTTTCTAGCCGAACAAGTAAGTGCTATTCTTCAGAACAATAATGCTTTGAAATATAAAGACCCTGGTTGTCCTACAATTTCTTGCTTTATTGGAGAGCATAAAATTGAAAGAGCCTTACTTGATCTTGGTGCTAGTGTGAATTTACTTCCATATTCAGTTTTTCAGAGTCTCAATCTAGGTGAGTTAAAACCAACTTCTATAACTCTTTTACTTGCTGATAGATCTGTAAAAGTGCCTAGAGGAATAATTGAAGATGTGTTAGTACAATTCCAACTCTGAAATTTTTGAAACTTTCAAACAGGTAAGAATCAATATACCTTTGCTGCATGCTATTAAACAGATTCCTTCCTACGCTAAATTCTTGAAAGATCTATGCACTGTGAAGAGGAAACTGAATGTGAAAAAGAAAGTCTTTCTAGCCGAACAAGTAAGTGTTATTCTTCAGAACAATAATGATTTGAAATATAAAGACCCTGATTGTCCTACAATTTCTAGCTTTCTTAGAGAACATAAAATTGAAAGAACCTTACTTGATCTTGATGCTAGTGTGAATTTACTTCTGTATTCAGTTTGTCAAAGTCTCAATCTAGGTGAGTTAAAACCAACTTCTATAACGTTTTTACTTACCGATAGATCTATAAAAATGTCTAGAGGAATAATTGAAGATGTGTTAGTACAAGGTGATAAATTCATTTATCTTGTGGATTTTGTTGTCTTGGACACACAACCTGTTGAAGCATGTAATTCATTTCCTGTTATTTTAGGACGTCTGTTTCTTGCAACTTCTAACGCATTGATTAATTGTAGGAATGGACTGATGAAGCTATCATTTGGAAACATGACATTGAAGATGAATGTTTTCAACATTTGCAAGCAACTTAGAGATGATAATGATTTATAAGAAGTAGATCATATTGATGAATTAGTTTATGATCAACCTGAATCTACTTTAAGTAAAAATGAGTTGGATGAATCTGAAGATTTGCGAATGATGTATTCTGAGGAAGAAATCATAGATGAAAAAAGCACCGAAAATGTTGATGCGGATCTTTTGTCAACAGTGACAACAGATTCGACATCTGACATCACACCAATTGATGATTACTTTCCTAACGAATCCTTACTTTTTTTAATTCAATGTCTTAGTATGATAAAAATATCAATTTTCTTATTTTAGGAGATTTGCCAGCTGATTGGAGTACCTAAGAAAAAGAAACGTTTTTGAACAAAGTGAAGAACTTTTATGGTGATGACCCTAACTTATTCAAATATTGTCCTGATCAAATATTTCAAAGATTCATTCCCGACAATAAGGTAAGTAGTGTCATTAAACTTTTTCATTCTAAAGCATGTGGAAGTTATTTTTCATTAAAAAAGACAGCAATAAAAATCTTTCAAAATGGATTTTATTGGCCCACCATGTTCAAGGACACACATGCATTCTACAAAACTTATGAAAATTGTCAAAAAGTTGATACTGGTCAAAAAGTTTTGTTTTATAATTCTCAACTCTATGCATTCCCTATAGATCTAAGATCAAGATGGAACGATCCTTATGGGGCCTGTGATATTGAGAATTCAGTGAATGATAATGTTTTTAAGGAAAATGGACATCATTTGAAAGCTTACTTTGACAATTTTCCTAGTGAAAATGAATCAACTGGTTTGAATGATCTTATAGATAAAGGTTGATTATTTTGTTTTCCTCATATTGCTTTTGTGTTTCTTTTTGAGTGATTTTTGCTAGTTTCTCTCACCCTGGTCAAATGGTAGATAACGGTACTCCATGACTTAAGTCGGTTCTTTTAGTTTTCCATAATAACTGATATTTGTAGATACATTTCTGCAATTCTTTGAATCTCTTTCCCAATTCTCATTTGAAAATGGACATTAATCTTGCAAAATTAAAAAAGTATTTTCCTGTTCTGCCTCAGAATGCGATTATAAAAATTTACCGTGCTAGATGTGCAAGATTGAGATTGTTAATGAATCATGGAATTTCTAAAGCTATTCGCTGGTTGATTGAAGCAAAAGTCAGATTTTCAAGTGAGTCCTTTAGCTCCTTCATTTCACACATGCTTGGAATAGGTAAAAGCACTTTTGCAAAGAAACGTAGTGCAAAATGACTGAAAGCTTGTCATCGATGTGCAAGATGGACTTGTAATGCATAATGTTGTTCTTTAGGAATGGTATCTATAAACCGTGAAGATAAAATACAATTCATTAAGGATGACTTGAGTAAGGAGTCTTTAGATAACCTTCTATTGACTCTTGAGACGCATCCTAGTGGAGATGTGCATCGTGCAATTCATGATTATGATTGCTATTTCATAAAGAACACGATTGACTTAGTCTTGGGAATCTAACTAAAAAAGACCTTGTTTGCCAATTTTTAAGAAAACTGGATGGGAAGCCTATCCCTGACCCATAAAGGGCGTTTAAACCGTTCTTAGACGTAAAACCAAAAGAAGATGTGGATCTAGTCTTGGAAAAGAAAAGGAGTTTTTAGAGTCAGCAAATCATCTTGGTCAAGTGCTAGCTGAGAGAAAGATTCATTTAGTATATAGGGGAGACAGTCTTGGGTTAATGGGAGGTGTGTCAATAGTTGCATTTTTAAGAGGTAGTCAAGTTTTGGGGGTTGTCCGCCAAGCTTTAACATAAGGGGACATCATTGGAAAAACAATTGGAGAGGAACTTCAGGTCTCTACAATGTCAGCTGGAATGAATGCAATGTTTAACCATGTTGATGCCCTTATTGCTTTACCAGGTGGTCTAGGCACATTGGAAGAGATCTTTCATATTTTCTCTTGGGCCCAACTGCACATTCACTATAAACCCATAGGCGTGTTAAATGTTAATGGTTTTATGATAACTTGTTGTCTTTTCTTGATCACGTTGTGGAACAGGAATTTCCAACATCTTCTGTACGACAAATCATAATCTCTACTGCTACTGCTGAATAATTGATTGACCAACTACAATCTTTCATTCCTGTAATTGATCCTTTCATGAGTCATATAAATTGGTCAACCAAGGAAAGCTGTAAAAAGCTTAGATTGGATTTGAGCCTTCATTTGTGAATCTTTATGTCTTTTGGTTTTATTATTGTGTTTTGTTATTACTTATATTTGTTTCAGTGTGTTTCAGGTTTGTCAGTGTTTGTTATTTCAGGTGATATCTTCTATACTCTATCTTTCTACCTTTAAACATTGAAGACAATGTCTCGTTTTAGTTTGGGGGAGAGGGTAGTAGCTAAAAAAACAAAAAAAAACTATATTTTCTATTTCATAAAGCATGTGCAAAATGGTTGTTACTATGATGGCAGAGTAAAGAGAATCTTTTATGACTCTTAAGACGCATCTTAGTAATCATTCATAACAAGGTCTATCATAATACTTCTTGAAATATTTAGATTTACAAACTCTTGCATTGTTATCACTTAATTCTGCTCTTATACTTATTTAACATGTATTCTTAAACCTTAATTTACACACACACACACACACTTCAACATATGATTGTAGTTTGCATATTAAATTATTACATTATTTATGTTCTTTTGTTAAAGGTAACAACTACGAGAAAGAGATAGTATATAATTAAAAAACAAAAAAAAAGAAAAAAAAAGAAAAAGAAAAAAAAATGATAATAATAAAAATATAAATAAGTTTGGTTTCGTAGTCTCTCTAACCTAAGCAATTAAGCCCGAAGGGGTGTTGTAACACCTAATACCCTAAAGTCAACTGACTTGGGAGCTATTAGCCCAATGCTTGTTACATGAGTTGAGGAGAAAAGCTTAAAGGAATCAAACATTGCACTATCTACATATCAGTATTTGCGACCCGAGTTATTAAGCTCATAGGGGTGTCTTAACACCTAATGCCTTAAGACCAACTGGTCTGGGAGTCATTAGCTGAAAGCTCATTACATGGGTTAAAGATGCATGGTGTTTCAAATTATATGTATATATTAAAAAAAAAGGAAAGAAAGAAAAGAAGACAAAAATAATAATTCCAACCCAAGGAAGTTAACCTTAAACATTAGAACACAAACTTTGTTTTCTTCCAAGAAAAGCCCTAAAATTATGTGTTGATACATTGAGCATAAAAGAAAAGTTTATGAATATCTTGTTAAGAGTTATTGAACAAGTATATAAATTTAACAAGAGTTTGTTTATCTAGATAGAGTAATGGAAGTTAAATGATGAATACCTTGCTTTGTGGAATTTGCAAATTGTTTTTCTATTTTAACGCTTTGATTACTATAGACTAATAATAAGCTAGTTGGGGGGTGTGATTAGTACTAAAAGGTGCATTTTTATCATGGTTTTATATCATCATTTTGCACTTGAAGTATCAATAACTCCTTAACTAAAGTATGTTTTATAATAATCTATCTAATAATATAAGATACCTTTAATTTGTGGTAAATGTCCATTTTAAATACAGGCCTATCACATAAATGAAAGCATTGATTGATGACTTTAAGAATTTCAATTGCAAAGGCAAAGAGATGATCAAACTTAGAAACGAGATGTTGGTGCAATCCAAACCGGAACACTGTTCGATAATTGGGTCACATCTAGAGCTATAGATCTCAGATTTAAGTCTACTTTATATAGATGGAAAATTAAGACATAAGCCAACAACTTTCATATGGAGCCCAAGACCTAATAAGGCCATTTTCAAGTCCAAATTAATTCAACAACAAAGAAGCCCGAATCTGTCCTCCAGCCCGAGCACTATTCAGTATTTTTGCCATATCTGGAGTTATAGAAGTCAAAATAAGCTGAATGTTTTACACAAGAAAGCTGAGACAATTTCCTAGAACTTTCATGTTTCAAGTGACTCTAATTTTGACATCGTCAATGACGTTTTGGGCAGACAAGAGAAGATAAGGATTGTCACCAAGTCAAGGGTTGGCCACCTACTCATCAATTAGTCATCAAATCAATAGTTTCCAATTTTGGCCTATAAAAGGAGGCATTTGCCATGCATTTAGGCATCTTGGTGTCCACATCAAGATCATGCTCTTTTTTTCTCTCTTTGTATTTTTTTTGTATTACTTATGCTTTGCTTTCATTAATATCAAGTTTATGCTTTTCATTTCCTTTCCTTTGCTTTGTTAACTCTTATCTTATTTATGTTCTTATTTTGTTTATCTATTTTTTATTTCTTTCATTACGTCTAGCTAAGTTTATTATGTCAAGGTGAAAAGGTTACACTAATGGTGTAAAAATAAGTATAGTATAAACTTGATATAGACTTTAATGTTTGATAGTAACATGTTTTATATTTGTTATCTTGTTCACTCTTTAATACTTTGCTTGTTAAATGACTAATCTTGATTTATGTTGTATAACACTTGGTACAACAAATGCTTGGCACTTTCATAGCCCGTCGTACTGTATGGTATAACCGACACCTGAGCTATGAAAGGAACTTGATTTGTTGTTAATATAAGTTATAATCATGAATGCTTGACAAGATTTACAAGTATTAGCATTAATCGAATAAGATGACTAATGTAATCATGTTAACAATCTATAATCTGATTGGAACCTCCTTTATGTGTGGTTTTCAATTAAATAATAAGAATTCATACTATATTTGTTTGATATACCATTAGTGGAACCTCTAACCTTGATATTTGTTATTATCATTGTTTAATCCTTAAATTAATATTCTATCTCCAAGTTCTCATCATCTTCTTCTTCTCTTTCTTTACTACTACTACTACTACTACTACTAGTAGTAGTAGTAGTATTATTATTGCTATTATTATTATTATTGTTATTGTTATTGTTACTATTGTTGTTGTTTATAATTTGTACAATTGACCTCCCTATGGTTCGACCACGGTCTTGCCAGGTTATTTATTACTTCGACACTCCTGCACTTGGAAGAAGACATCAATCTTTTTGTCGTGTTACACACTTCATCATTTTTACATCAAATTACCAACATCAATCTCAACTCTTCTTTTATTGCTAAAAAAACCCGAGCCTTAAACCAAACACCAAAGAGTGTAGAAACAAATACCTTTTTTACCACTACCCTTAAATGAGATATACCAAAAGCTACTGAACCTTTCACACATTTATAACTACTTTACTCCAATTGATACATGTCTGATGACATGACTGAAAAAATTGATGTCTTTTTCTAAGTGCAAGAGAGTCAAAGTAATAAATAACCTGGCAAGACCGAAGTCGAATCATAAGGAGGTTAAATATATAAATTACAGATGACAATGACAACAACAACAACAACAACAATAATACTAATAATAATAGTAGTGGTGGTGGTGGTGGTAGTAGTAGTAGTAATAATAATAATAATAATAATAATAATAATAATAAAGAAAAAGAAGGAGAAGAAGAAGATGATGATGATGAGAAGTTCGAGATTGAATATTAATGTAAGGATTAAATAATGATAATAACAAATGTCAAGGTTAGAGGATCCACTAATGGTATGTCAAACAATTATAGTATAAACTCTTATTATTCAATTGGAAACCACACACAAAAAAGGTTCCAATTAGATTATAGATTGTTAACATGATTGCATTAGTCATCTTATTCGATTAATGTTAATACTTGTAAATCTCATCAAACATTTATGATTATAACTTATGTTAACAACAAATCAAGTTCCTTTTATAGCTTAGGTGTCGGTTATACCATATAGTATGGGCTATGAAAGTTCTGAGCATTTGTTGTACCAAGTGTTATATAACATAAATCAAGATTAGTCATTTAACAAGCAAAATATTAAAGAGTGAACTAGATAACAAATACAAAACATGTTAGTATTAAACATTAAAGTCCATATTATGTTCACACTATACTTATTCTTACACCATTTATGTAACCTTTTCACTTTAATATAATAAACTTAGCTAGACAAAATAAAAGAAAGAAAAATAAATAAATAAAACAAGAACATAAATAAGATAAAATTTAACTAAGTAAATGAAAGGAAATAAAAGGCATAAACTTGATATTAATGAAAGCAAAGCATAAACATTACAAAAAATACAAAAAGAGAAAGCAAGAACATGATCTTGATCTAGAAACCAAGATGCCTAATTGATGACTCCTTTTATAGGTTAAAATTGAAAACTATTGATTTGATGACTAATTGATGAGTGGGTGTCCAACTCTTGACTTGGTGACAATCCTTATCTTCTCTTGTCTACCCAAAACATCATTAATAAGGTCAAAATTGGAGCCACTTGAAAACATGAAAGTTGTAGGAAATTACTTAACTTTCTTATAAAAAATTCAAGTCATTTAGATTTCTAGAACTCTAGATATGGGTTAAACATTGAACAATGCTCGAGTTATAAGACAGATTCAGACTTCTTTATTGTTGCTACAATTTGGACTTGAAAATGGTCTTTTTAAGTCTTGGACTCCATATGAAAGTTGTAGGCCTATGTCTTACCTTTCCATCCGTATAAAGTAAACCTAAATCTAAGATCTACAACTCTAGATATGACCCAATTATTGAATAATATTTTGGTTAGATTGCATCGATATCTTCTTTCCAAGTTTGGTCATCTCTTTGTCCTTTCAATTTTAGTTCTTAAATTCAACAATCAATCCTTTCATTTATGTGATAGGCCTACATTTAAAATGAACATTTACCATAAATTAAAGGTATCTTATATTATTAGATATATTATTATAAAACATGTTTTAGTTAAAGAGTTATTGATTCTTCAAATGCAAAATGATAACATAAAACCTTGATAAAAAATACATTTTTAAGTCCTAATCACTTAACTTTACTTATAAGTATCGTATTGGCACTACAGAACATAACATTCATACTTACAATGCCTTTAATAAGAGGCTCATGCATTTGATTAAAGTTAGATGGATAACCTTCGAAGGAACTTTAAATGTGCATTTGAACCCTCTACCTAATCATGCTTTAAGTATTGGATTAATGAATGCATTGGAGGTGGAATGCTTTGAAAACCTTAAAATGCTAATGGAAAAAGTTAGATGTATTGTGCATTCTTGAGGATAAAGGAAGAAGTTCTACCATAAGATGGGAGGATGGAGTCTACCCGTAATAATCGCTTCCCTTTGATCATGTCTGCAAAGTTATTTTGATGTTTTCATATTTGAACATATTTTAGTCTTGTTTGCAATTTTGCTCATAATGCCATAAGACTTTTTGTCAAATGAACCTTTCTTGTTAATAAGATCATATGTTCATAACGTGCCTTCTTTTTAATCGTTTCACGTAAATAATACACTAAGCACACCCTGTACTCACAAAATCATTGCACTAAGAATTCTTTGGTGTTTTTTCCCTTTTTGCTAAAAAAAGAAGAAGCATGACCCTATGTTTTCATTAGAATTTTTAGATATCAAAGTTTCAACATCAAAACAAAAATCAAATTGGTGTTTGTTCTAATAAACAATTTCTAAAAATTCAAATGATATTCTAAAACTTAAAAAGACAACCCGAACACCATGAGATAACTTTAAAGCTAAGTTTTGACTGCATAAATAATAAGAAAACATTTTGCATATTCACATGTGAGAGAGCAAAGCTTGCCAATTCTGAATGAATACATTTGAAATGAAGAAAGATAATCTTTGATTAACCTTGCATAATGCTACAAATCCCTAGTAGTCCTCTTTTGAGCCTAATAAATTTTTCTTGAAAAAATAACTTTTGTTAGGATCATACCCTACACTAGAGGGTAAGTGCAAAAAAATCCTTAATGACTAAAAGTACTTAAACAACTTTGAAGGGCATGAAAAAGTCCTCAATGATAAAAAAAAAATGCTCAAACAAATCTGAGGGCATAAAAGATGATGCTCAAAACCAAAAAAAAAAAGCCTAACATTAGGGGGGCATTATAGATTATTTTGCAAATTAGTTCCATGGTTTAGAAATTGATATACCAACAAAAAAGAATTTAGGATATAAGCACTAATGATCCTTAGTCTTGAAATCCCTTAAACACCTTTTGAGCCAATAAATATCCCTGTTCTTCATAGTCAAGAGCCAAAGCCTATGTTATGTGCCCAATCAAGCCTTTTATGATCAAAGACAAGCAATCTGGATAGGTAGACTTGGCTTTTCGATGTAAAACAAGTCATTATTCATGCAAACAAAATAAATGTTTTGAAAACTAGTTCTTTGAAACCCTTAAATTGAAGCTTAACCACTTGTAACAAACAAAAAATCAATTCACAATTTCACCAAAAGCAAAATGACATGACCAAAAGATTGATGTCTTCTCCCAAGTACAGGAGTGTCAAAATAATATATAACCCGGCAAAATTGAGGTCAAACCATAGGGAGGTTGATTGTATAAATTATAGATAACAATAATACAACAACAATAATAACAACAATAAAAGTAGTAATAGCACTAATAATAATAATAATAATAATAGTTATAGTAGTAGTAGTAATGATAATGATGATGATGATAATAATAATAATAATAATAATAATAACAGTAGAAACAATAACAACAACAAAAATAATAATAAAGAAGAATAAGAAGTTCTTAGCTGGAAGATTAACGTAAGGATTAAACAATGATAACAACAAATATCAAGGTTAGAAGATCCACTAATAGTATGTCAAACAAGTATAGTATAAACTCTTATTACTCAAATGAAAACCACACACAAAGGAGGTTCTAATCAGATTACAAATTGTTAACATGATTATATTAGTTATCTTATTCTATTAATGCTAATACTTGTAAATATTGTTAGGTATTCATGATTATAACTTATGTTAATAACAAATCAAGTTCCTTTCACAGCTCAAGTATTAGTTAAATCATACAATATAGACTATGAAAATACCAAGCATTTGTTGTACCAAGTGTTATACAACATAAATCTAGATTAACTATTTAACAAGTAAAGCATTAAAAGTGAACAAGATAACAAATACAAAATATGTTAGTATCAAACATTAAGGTCCATGTTGAGTTTACACCTATACTTATTCTTACACCACTAGCATAACCTTTCCACATTGATTTAATAAACTTAACTAAACATAATGAAAGAAAGAAAAATGAATAAACAAAATAAGAACATAAATAAGATAAAAATAAACTTATTAGTACTTAAAAGTGCAAGTTTATCAAGGTTTTATATCTTTATTTTGCACTTGAAGTATCAATAACTCCTTAACTAAAGCATGTTTTATAATAACATATCTAATAATATAAGATACCTTTAATTTATGGTAAATGTTCATTTTAAATGCATGTCTATCACATAAATGAAAGGATTGATTGATGACTTTAAGAATTGAAATTGTAAGGACAAAAAGATGGTCAAACTTAGAAAAGAGATGTCGGTGCAGTCCAAATCAGAATATTATTCGGTCATTGGGTCATATATGGAGCTATAGATCTTAGATTTAGGTCTACTTTATATGGATGAAAAGCTAAGACATAGGGCTACAACTTTCATATGAAACCTAAGATCTAAAAAGATCATTTTTAAGTCCAAATTATAGCAACAAGAAAGAAGTTTGAATCTGTCCTATAGCCCATGCACTATTTAGTGTTTGACCCATATTTAGAGTTTTAGAAGTCCAAATGACCTTCAATTTTTTTCTTGTGGAAAGCTGAGACAATTTCCTACAACTTTTATGTTTTTAAGTGGTCCTAATTCTAACGTTAACAATGATGTTTTGGGTAGACAAAAGAAAATAAGGATTGTCACCAAGTTAAAAGTTAGTTACCCACTCATCAATTAGTCATTAAATCAATAGTTCTCAATTTTGGCCTATAAAAGGAGGCATTTGCCCTATATTTAGGCATCTTGGTTTTCAAATCAAGATCATGCTCTTGCTTTTTCTCTTTGATTTTTTTTGTAATGTTTATACTTTGGTTTCATTAATATCAAGTTTATGCCATTCATTTCCTTTCATTTACTTGGTTAACTTTTATCTTATTTATGTTTATATTTTGTTTATTTATTTTTTTCATTATGTTTAGCTAAGTTTATTATATCAAGGAGAAAAGGTTACACTAATGGTGTAAGAATAAGTATAGTGTAAACTTAATATAGACTTTAATGTTTAATACTAACATGTTTTGTATTTGTTATCTTGTTCAATCTTTAATACTTTGTTTGTTAAATGACTAATCTAGATTTATGTTATATAACACTTAGTATAACAAATACTTGACACTCTCATAACCCATACTATATGGTATAACTAACACCTCAGCTATGAAAGGAACTTGATTTGTTGTTAACATAAGTTATAATCATGAATGTCTGACATGATTTATAAGTATTAACATTAATCAAATAAGATAACTAATATAATCATCTTAACAATTTATAATCTAATTGGAACCTTCTTTATGTGTGGTTTCCACTTGAATAAAAAGAGTTTATACTATACTTATTTAACATACCATTAGTAGATCCTCTAACCTTGGCATTTATTGTTATCATTGTTTAATTCTTACGTTAATCTTCCATTTCAAAGTTCTCATCTTCTTCTTTTTCTTCTTCTATTATTATTATTATTATTATTACTACTACTACTATTGTTGTTGTTGTTATTATTATTATTATTATTATTATTATACTATTATTGTTATTATTATTAATATTATTAGTATTAGTATTAGTATTAGTATTAGTATTAGTATTTAGTGTTATTATTGTTGTTGTTGTTGTTGTTATTGTTATTGTTATATTTATCTATAATTTATATAATTAACCTCTTTGTGGTTCGACTCTAATCTTGTCGGGTTATTTCTTTGACGCTGCTGCACTTGAAAAAAGACATCAATCTTTTGGTCTTATCATTAACTAAGTCAAGGAAAGAAAATGAAAGGCATAAACTTGATATTAATGAAAGCAAAACATAAGTGATACAAAAAGAAAAAGCAAGAGCATGATCTTGATCTAGAAACCAACATGTCTAAATGCATGGCAAATACCTTCTCTTATAGGACAAAATTGGAAACTATTCATTTAATGGCTAATTGATGTGTGGGTGGCCAACTATTGTCTTGGTAACAATCTTTATCTTCTCTTGTATGCCTAAAACATTATTGATAACGTCAGAATTGGAACCACTTAAAAACATAAAAGTTGTAGGAAATTATCTCAACTTTCTAGAAAAATAAATGAAGGTCATTTAAACTTTTAGAACTCTAGATATGGGTCAAACGTTAAACAATGTTCGAGCTACATGATAGATTCAGACTTTTTTGTTTTTGTTATAATTTGGACTTGAAAATAGCCTTTTAAATCTTAGACTCCTATAAAAGTTATAGGCCTATATCTTACCTTTCTATCCATATAAAGTATACTTAAATTCGAGATTTACAGTTCCAGATATGACCCAATTATCGAACTATGTTTCTGTTTGGACTGCACTAGCATCTCTTTTCTAAGTTTATATGATAGACCTGTATTTAAAATGAATATTTACCATAATTAAAGGTATCTTATATTATTAAATATGTTATTTTAAAACATGATTTAGTTGAGTTATTGATACTTCATATGAAAAATGATGGTATAAAACTTTTATAAAAATACACTTAAAATATCATCATTTTGCACTTAAAATATCAATAACTTCTTAACTAAAACATGTTTTATAATAATATATCTAATAATATAAGATACCTTTAATTTATGGTAAATTTTTATTCTAAATACAAGCTTATCACATAAATAAAAGGATTGATTGATGAATTTAAGAACTGAAATTGAAAGGACAAAAAGATGGTCAAACTTAGAAAAGAGATATTCGTGCAATCTAAATCAAAACACTATTTGGTAATTAGGTCATATCTGGAGCTGTAGATCTCAGATTTAGGTCTAATTTATATGAATGAAAAGGTAAGATATAGGCCTACAACTTTCATATGGAGCTCAAGACTTAAAAAGGTCATTTTCAAGTCCAAATTATAGCAACAACAAAAAAGTCCGAATCTGTCTTCCAGCCCGAGCATTGTTCATTGTTTGACCCATATCTGGAATTTTAGAAGTTCAAATGACCTTTATTTTTTACACAAGAAAGTTGAGATACTTTCCTACAACTTTCATGTTTTCAAGTGGCTCCAATTTTGACGTTACCAATAACGTTATATGTTGATAAGAGAAGATAAGAATTGTCACCAAGTCAAGAATTGGTCACCCACTCATGAATTAGTCATCAAATCAGTAGTTCTCAATTTTGGCCTATAAAAGAAGACATTTGTCATGCATTTAGGCATCTTGGTTTCCAGATCAAGATCATGCTCTTGCTTTCTCTCTTTGTATTTTTTGTAATGTTTATGCTTTGCTTTCATTAATATCAAGTTTATGCCTTTCATTTCCTTTCATTTACTTAGTTAACTTTTATCTTATTTATGTTTTTATATTGTTTATTTATTTTTCTTTCTTTCATAATATTTAGTTAAGTTTTATCATGTCAAGATGAAAAGGTTACACTAATGGTGTAAGAATAAGTATAATGTAAACTTAATATGGGCTTTAATGTTTGATACTCATATGTTTTGTATTTGTTATCTTGTTCTTTCTTTAATACTTTGTTGGTTCTGGTTTCTTAATTTATATTTTTATTTTTTTAAATAATATTGATCATGTTATTCAGTATATAGATTTTCAACAGTTGTCTTATAATGAATATATAAAATAGAATGGTAAAACAAATAAATAACAACCATAAAAGGGCAAAAGATTTTCAAGATCATGCTCTTGCATTCTCTCTTTGATTTTTTTACAATGTTTATGCTTTGCTTTCATTAATATCAAGTTTATGCCTTTCATTTGCTTTCATTTACTTAGTTAACTTTTATCTTATTTATATTTTTATTTTGTTTATTTATTTATTTTTTCATTATGTGTAGCTAAGTTTGTTATATCAGGGTGAAAAGGTTACACTGATGGTGTAAGAATAAGTATAGTGTAAACTTAATATGAACTTTAATGTTTGATACTAACATGTTTTATATTTGTTATCTTATTCACTCTTTAATACTTTGCTTGTTAAATGACTAATCTTGATTTATGTTGTATAACAATTGGTACAACAAATGCTTGGCACTTTCATAGTTCATACTGTATAGTATAATCAACACTTGAGTTATGAAAGGAACTTGATTTGTTGTTAACATAAGTTATAATCATGAATGCTTGACGAGATTTAGAAGTATTAGCATTAATCGAATAAAATAACTAATATAATCATGTTAACAATCTATAATCTAATTGGAACCTCTTTTGTATGTGGTTTTCAATTAAATAATAAGAGTTTATACTATACTCGTTTGACATACCATTAGTGGATCCTCTAACCTTGATATTTATTGTTATCATTATTTAATTCTTACGTAAATCTTTCATCTCAAAGTTCTCATCAACTTTTTCTTCTTCTTCCTCTTTATTATTATTATTATTATTACTACTATTATTACTACTACTACTATTATTGTTATTATTATTACTACTACTATTATTATTGTTATTATTATTGCTAATACTATTATTGTTGTATATATTTTATATAATTAACCTTTGTATGATTCGACCCTAGTCTTACTGGGTTATTTATTACTTCAACACTCCTGCACTTAGGAGAAAACATCAATTTTTTAGTCGTGTCAAGTTTTTGGCGTCGTTGCTAGGGAGGTAAGTTCTTGTATAAATTATAGTATTTATTTTATTTCACTTTTCTTCTATATAACTTTGTTTATTTAGTTATGTTTCTCCTCTTTTTTTTTTCTTTCTTTTATTATATTCTTACACGTGCATGAGAGCATGGTCACGTACATCAAGTGGTAGACTTTATAAGGTATCCTCATCATTTTTTGAAAATATGGCCGAAGAGGATAATCAATCACTTCATAATGAGAATAATGAGACTAACCGTGTTAGAACACCTAGAGACCACATGAATCCCAGAAGAACAAGTGCACCATCATGCATAGTTTTTCTGCCTAATGCATCTCATTTTAATTTTAAGCCAGACATTATTCGACTTTTACCTTTTTTTCATGGCTTAGATTTAGAAAATCCATACTTGCATTTAAAAAAAATTTGAGAAGGTTTGTAACATATATAATGATTCAAATTGTTGCATGAACACCATCAGATTAAAGCTTTTTCCTTTTTCATTAAAAGATAAGGTTAAAATATGGCTATAAAATTTGAGACCAGGATCCATTCGTGCTTGGGATGAAATGCAACAATAGTTTTTAAAGAAGTTTTTCCCATCTTATAAAACAAACTCTTTCAAAAGACAAATCACTACTTTCACTCAAAAACCAGGAGAAATATTTTACCAATGTTGGGATAAGTATCGTGACTTGCTAAATACTTGCCTTCATCATGGTTTTGAAACATGGAGATTGGTTTTACATTTTTATAAAGGGTTAACACCTAGAGATAGGCAAATGGTTGAATTGATGTGTAATGGAAATTTTGAAGATAAAGACCCTAATGAAGCAATGGAGTACTTAAACTTGTTAGCTAAAAATGCTTAAAATTGGGACACCTTTGCTGGATGCTATTAAATAGGTTCCTTCCTATGCTAAATTTTTGAAAGATCTATACATGGTGAAGAGGAAATTGAATGTGGAAAAAGAAAGTCTTTTTAGTCAAACAAGTAAGTGTCATTCTTCAGAACAATAATGCTTTGAAATATAAAAACCCTAGTTGTCCTACAATTTCTTGCTTTATTGGAGAGCATAAAATTGAAATAGTTTTACTTGATTTTGGTACTAGTGTGAATTTACTTCCCTATTCATTTTTTCAGAGTCTCAATCTAGGTGAGTTAAAACCAACTTCTATAACTCTTTTACTTGTCGATAGATCTCTAAAAATGCCTAGAGGAATAATTGAAGATCTGTTAGTACAAATCAATAAATTCATTTATCCTGTGAATTTTATTGTCTTGGACACACAACCTGTTGAAGTATGTAATTCATTTCTTGTTATTTTAGGACGTCCATTTCTTGCAACTTCTAATGCATTGATTAATTATAGGAATGAACTGATGAAGCTATCATTTGGAAACATGACAATGAAGATGAATATTTTTAACATTTGCAAGCAACCTTTAGATGATAATGATTTACAAGAAGTGGACTTTACTAAAAAATTAGTTCATGATTAATTTCAAACCACTTCCAGTGAAATTGAGATTGATGAATCTGATGATTGGCAAATGGTTTCCTTTCATGAAGAATCAAAGGCAAGTAATTGGAGACCACAAATTGAGAAATTACCTCTACGATCAATTAAGTGTTCAACCACACAAACCTGATTTGAAGTCGTTGCCATGTAATCTCAAATACTCATTTTTGGGAGAAAATGAAACTTTTCTAGTAATAATCTCTTCCAAACTTAATACACATCAAAAAGGTAAGTTATTATAAACTCTAAAAATGCACAAAAATGCATTAGGATGGACCATAACTGACATAAAAGGAATTAGTCATTTGATTTGTACACATAAAATTTATTTGGAGGAAAATGCTAAACCCTCTAGGAAAATGCAACAAATGCTCAATCTTAATATGAAAGAAGTAGTGAAAAATGAAGTTATTAAGCTTCTAGATAATGAAAACATTTATCATATTTCTAACAGCAAATGGGTAAGTCCTAACCAAGAAGTTTGGAGTCACTGTGATAACAAATGAGAACAATGAGTTAATTCTCACTAGGAGTGTTACTAGTTAGCGCATGTGCATTGATTATAGGAAACTTAATTCAATGACTAGAAAAGATCATTTCCCTTTACCTTTCATGAATCAAATCCTAGAAAGAGTTGCCGGTCATGAATTTTATTATTTCCTAAATGGCTATTCAGGACACAACCAAATTGAAATTGCATTGGAAGATCAAGAGAAGACTGTTTTCAGATGTCCATTTGGTACTTTTCCATATCGAAGGATGCCTTTTGGATTATGTAATGCACCAGTCATGTTTCAAAGATGCATGCTTCGTATATTTAGTGATATGGTTGAATATTTTCTTAAAATTTTTATGGATGAATTTTTTGTTTTTGGCGATTCATTTGATGATTATTTGACTAACTTAAAAAAGGTTTTGAGCAAGTATGAAGAGAAGAATCTTATCCTGAATTGGGAAAAATATCACTTTATAGTAACAAACGACATTGTACTTGATCACATTGTTTCATCAAAAGGAATTGGGGTTGACAAATCTAAAATTGAGTTAATTGCGAACTTGTCAATACCAAAATCTATTAAAGATGTTAGATCATTCCTAGGATATGCTGGTTTTTATAGAAGGTTCATCAATGATTTTAGCGTAATATCTAAGCCCTTAAGTAACCTTCTAACAAAGGATAATATTTTTGAATGGACTAAACATTGTGAAAAAACTTTTGTTAAATGATTAGTACTCAAAAGTTTATTTTTATCATGGTTTTATATCATCATTTTGCATTTGAAGTATCAATAACTCAACTAAAGTACATTTTATAATAATCTATCTAATAATATAAGATACCTTTAATTTGTGGTAAATGTCCATTTTAAATGCAGGCCTATCACATAAATGAAATGATTGATTGATGACTTTAAGAACTTCAATTTCAAAGGCAAAGAGATGATCAAACTTAGAAAAGAGATATTCGTGCAATCCAAACCAGAATACTGTTCGGTAATTGGGTCATATCTAGAGCTATAGATCTCAGATTTAAGTCTACTTTATATGGATGGAAAGGTAAGACATATGCCTACAACTTTCATATGGAGCCCAAGATCTAAAAAGGCCATTTTCAAGTCCAAATTATTGCAACAACAAAGAAGCTCGAATCTGTCCTCCAGCCCGAGCACTATTCAGTATTTTGGCCATATCTGGAGTTCTAGAAGTCGAAATGAGCTGAATT
>SRLM01000236.1:303185-328475 GCA_015708895.1 Populus ilicifolia | reverse complement strand
ACCAAATGGTTGTTGCACATTAATGGCAACCAACCTAACAAATGGAAGTGAAGAACTCTAAGAAGCCTCGAATAGCATTACGTGTGTATTTATAGCATGCTGGCATGGTTGCAATAGAGATGAATAAACTAGCATATGATAGGTTTAGTTTTTCAATAAAATTCTAAATGATTTAGCAAAGGAATGAGAATCGGCAGCCAAGTTGCAAAATCCAAAAGGAAAAGGTTGTGAATCCAATCTAAGAGGGTGGAGTTTCTTGGTGAATTGTGAGTGAGGAAAGAGGTAAAGTAGAAGAGGGTAAAAAGAAGAGTCCAAAAGAGTGTTGAAATTAGCGAATGGAAGGGTATGCTTGGAGGAATAATAGGTTGTCTGATACTCTGTCAGCTTGCCGCTCCTACAAGCCCTTTCTAGCATCGGAGATGATGGAGGCCTTTCCTTTAATTTAGAAGTGCTTCTCTCCTACTTTCTTGAAGGTTTCCCTTTGATGAAGGGATCAGGAGGGTGAAGGGTAGAAGACAAGGGTTACAAGAGAGAATAATCTTTTAAGGAGCTCATACTTGTTTGATTGAGCAATAATGTCTTGACAAGGACAAGGTTACCAACATTCTCTCTCTTTTCATAACACTTTTTTTTTTGTCTTCAACTCTTTGGATTGAAATGGCATGAAATTTGAAAGCTGCAGATGCTAGTTTTTAGTGATGGATTGGATGCTTCTTTTTTGCAACATCAAGCGTCCCACTGTGTACTTTTATTTATTTTATTATTTTGGAATTTGAAGGGTGAATCGATCGAGAAGATAAAGCATTTTCTAGGGTTTTTAGACAAGGCGTGCATTTGGAGATTTTTATTATATGCTTGCTTAGTAACCTTTTGCTTTAGGAAAAAAGAAGTGGAAAGGACACTTCGTAGGTGGATTTGTGGCATCTCTTTCTTGTAATCTTCTCAGGTGATGATGATCAAGTGCGTTAAATGTATATTGATGGAGGGTATTCTTTTCTTTTAATTCCTGTGTTCATGTTTATTAAACTTCAATCTGTTTCACAAATCCATATCAAAGAAGATTTAGCTTAAACTTATCCGATTAACCTAATTAAAAAAAATAAAACAATGTTATTTTGATTTAAAATTAACAATATATCCAATTTCATTATAACCTACACTGAGTCTAATTACTATACATATAGGTAGCATTGAAGGAAAATTAATGAATGATTGACAAGCATAAGCAGTGTAGCAGATAATTAAGGTTATAAATTTATTATTTAGTAACTTTGATTCATTTGATTTTTTCTTAGTTTTTAAGGTTCAAATCTTAAAGTTAGTATTAAAAAAATATATTAAATTCTTAAAAATATTCCGATCAAATATTATAAGTGAAACATAATTAAAAAGAACTAGTCATAATTCATACATAAATTGGTTTAATGATATCCCTTATCATTGAAATAAAAGAAATTGATAAAAAAAAATACTTGACGAATCAAAGTGCCTCAACTGAAAAAAATAAAATAATTAAGACAATTTTTTTTTTGGAATAATTAATGAAACAATGTTACATGCACACATGATGTATATCCTATGAATGAGATCGAAAAAAGAGATCCTCTGTTCATGAAAAGTGGTCCAATTTTTTTTAAGAAATTAAAAGAAATAATATCTTTGGCCTTATTCTTTTAGACTATTTGACAAATACTTGTGATAATAAAGCTATTCCCAGTCAGATACTCCAGACGGATGCCGTTACTGGAAAGCAATTTCATTTTTTTATGTTAAACCTTGGTAATGCACTTGAACATGCAATCAATCACCCAAGAAAATATCCCAAATAAAGCACAAATGCCCCGTTTTTCACAATCTAACCTTGCATTACCTTTGATGATGCCTGAAATCTCTACAAAGGCAACCTGCAGTGCTAGAAGACCTAATGTAGCCACCCAAAATTACCAGTAGTTCTGATGAATGTTTTTAAACACATTAACCTTCTCAATCTCCCTGCAATTGAATTGATTGAAAACCTGTAAAAGAACAAAACTATTGAACACCATAGCTTTCCTTATTGAGCAAAACTATTAAACTGTTGGAGTAAATGGCAATAAGAGATTGCCAGACAAGACAAGAAAAGCAAAACTATTGAACACTGTTGGCATGGCAGCACACTATCTCTTATATTTCTCATATCTTTGGCTCTTCTTTCTCTTTCATTTTGCTCTTTTATATATGCTTTTATTTATATGTATTCTTCCTGTATTTTTATCAATATTACTAACCATCAACTCTAGCTCATTCAACAATAGTGGCTACCAATAGTCAATGATCAATAGTTGGTGCCTTACATGAAATGACAACCAATTGTATCACCAATTCAGTTGTCCTGGGCTAACTTGATTGTGCCTGTCCTCGGCGGCATGGCTGTGATCACCGAACCACCTGGAGAAAAACTAATGAACAGGCCTCCAGTTCAGAAACAAAACAACTTATAAACAAGGCCATGCTGGAGTAAATGGCAATGATTGAAGAAGAGATTGCCAGAAATTTAGTATCTCCAGCAGTCTGGCAATCTCTTATTGCTTTTCTTGTCTCTTCAAGCTCATCTTGCGATACTAAATTTCTAGCCAGGTCAGTGCAGATTGTGGTGACAAAGCCCATGGTAAGACAAGCAGAGGATTTCTGGACTACACCCTTACAGCCACTTGACATAATCTTCCTTTTCCAATAAGCAAGCACAAAGAGCCATGAGAAATGGCATCTCTTCCTGCATTCCCACCAGCAATACAATAATTGATGCCATCAGAAAGCTTATCTGTCCTCTTCGTTTTATAGTAATCCTCTCAATTGCCTGAATGAACTCCATGACTGGTGTTGGTTTTCCGCCTGGATCAACATTCACTCCGTTGTAGTCTTTCCTTTTAGACATGTAGGAAGCAAACTATACAATCAGGATCAGCATATAAATAAGAAGGGTTGTAACCTGTGTGGAACTGATCAGTTTGTCAAGCTGAGCTTCTAAGCAATTCTTCTCTTTCGGAGAAATTTGAACAAGAATATTCATCGTCTCACCCCACACCGTGTTCACGCTCGCAGATGCAACGAGCATACGACCTTCTCCATCACTCACCTCTGCGCCACAGCACAAAAATGGATTCTGATTGTCAATTTTGCGTTCTAAAGCCTCATCTAACTGCATTGGATGACCATTAACAAATATCCCATCAGCAGGAACTCGATCGCCCTTTGCCAGTGATATAATGTCACCAATTAAAATATCAGAGATGGAAATTAAATTTGCTGCTTTATCCCCCCTCTGATGACATTAGCTACTTGTTACTTTGGTCTGATATAAAAAAAGGAAGCAGCAAAAATGTGCGAAGGGAAATCTATAGTTAACTGTAAAGTTCACTGAAAACCCTACAGTTTAATTTTATCATGGAACAGACAACTTAACAGTTTTTTTTTTTTTTTTGTGAGGAGAGAAAACACGAACTGGTGACTACTGACTAGCACTTAAGCGCTAGAATAATTTCCCACAAATCAAAGAATGAGAAAATATGGAAGTCAATTTACTTGAACAGAAGAAGGCATTTTTTGAAAGGGTTATCTGAAGGACTATGGTGGAGTTCAAATTAGAGTAAGGCAACACTAAATGGACCTCAAGATCACGAAGGTTCCATGCATCTTCTAACAAGAGGTCTATTTGGGATTGTTTCTTCCACTGTGCAAGGTATGTGCTAATTGATATATTAATCTGTCACATGATATTGAATTCAGTTGTTTTCTTCTGTATTTTGACAGTATTATTGTTTCACTAGGCTAGAGATCAAGCAATCTCTATATTGATTTAGTTCATGATCTATTAGGAGAGGTTAACTGGTTGGCCTTGCCTAGCTTTTGAAAACATTATCGGTTCACATTTCTGATTGAACGAAGCAGGTTCCAGGAAACTAGAATTCGAAACTTAACAACAAATATCAGACCAAAGTAAATGACAGATTTTAATAATAATTTTCGATAGACTCTAACGTGACAAGGACCTTAACACAAGACTGCATCTAGTGATCATCGGAGGAAACAAGATTTTCTTTGGATGTATATGAAAATTAATATAATAAATAGTCATTAATGAAGTATCAAGTCTAAAACACTGATCACAAGTGTTCAAACTAATCAAGTGCTTGTTGAGGATTGCTGTAACTCTTGACAGAACGGGATAATATTTGAATAAATATATACTTGTCAAGAACTTCCTTGATACTTTTTGAGAGAAGTGGCAAATATGCACTGATGCATATCAGTATTGTTGGAAGCACCAAACAAGAAATCATTAAAGAACATATTAGAGGAGAACAAGGCAAGGCACTGGCCTGAGAAAGCCATGGCAGTTAACAGTGATCAATGAGGCATGGAAAATTTGTTCAGTGATAAATTTTTCCTTCATGATACTGATTTTTAAGACTAGAATTAGAAATAGATTTCCATCGTGAGATTTTTAAACTTTTGGGGTAGCTTAACCTTCCTTTCCAATAAAGAAAGATAACATAATAACATAAAAGAAGCTAGTACATTTAGCTGCATAGAGCACCACTAGGTGAATTAGTTACATCTAGTTTCTAAATTCAGGAAGTTCATCTAGTTTATAATTGATTTAGAAATCAATGCCAGGGCACTTGATTGTAGAATTTAAGCAAAGGTTTGGTTTTGTGACTTGAGCATTGTTAACAGAAAAATCCGCTTTCCCACGGTTTATGATTTGGAGTAGCTGATGGTCAAGCCCTGATGGAACCAGTGTCCCTGTAGGGAAATGACTTAAGTCAGAGAATGAGAGTGGCATTGGGATTGAGTGGCTGAGCAAGAATTCTTGAAGGTGGTCTGGTCAATTCTTGATCAATTGGAATGAGAAAAGTTAAGTCCTGATACTTGTGCACTAATTTTCAGCATCTATAGCAGCAATGCAAATCCAAAGAAATTCTGTGACCTAATGTCAGTTATTGCTGCTTCTATATCATTGAGGATGAGAGTGTGAGAGGCAGGTTGTGATTGAGAGACTGCGAATAGAGAAACAAGGACGAACAAAACACAAAGATCCATTTGAGATCAAAAGAGTTTGCAGAAGTGGTGATGGGGCTGGAGATGATTGGCCCCAAGTGGGGTATTTCAAGACATGCATTATCATCGATTAGTTTGAAAGTAGATGACACATGAATCAAGTGCTTAACAAAAAAAATGAAAAATCTCACGTTTCACCTTTCCTGTGCCAAATTAACAAAGAAATGCTCTTCTTTCTACTGCAATGCAAGCAAAAACAGCAAACCTGCCCTGCCCATCCATCTTGCTGTTTACATGACAAAAGATGTGGTTAAAGGCTCATTGCACATTCCATACCTGTAGCTTTTTGAGCAAAAGACCAATCTAACCATTGTATTTTTCATTTTCTGATGCTATTTAAGCTTTGAACAATGCATAAGTGTTAAAACAAACCTACACAATCTTTCTGAAGAAAAACGATTTCCATGTGATTGTGAAGCAAGTTTTGGTTAAGAAAAATATTTCATGCATATCCAACCATTTCAATCCAAAAAGTTAAATTAGACGACATATTTTGAGGCTTGAGGCTTGACTGTTGTACCTTAAGGCTCTAATATTATATTAAAAATCAGTTCAACTAAAAAAAAATTAAGATGATAAGTGATTCTCCAAAATATAATTTATATCATTTATCTAAATACCCAAATTCATAATTGGATTAACATTGGATTATTAGAAACTACCAACTTGCTGACCATGAAGATATGGTGATGTTTGTGGGTATTGCTGCATAATTACTTGGCAAGACATGAGGAGCCCTGTTAATCCTCTGTCAGAGTAGTATTGAAGAGAGAACAGCAGAATGTATATGCACTTACACGAATTGCAAAAAGAAAAATCCAGGGCACTTTAGTTATTCTAAACAAAGCCTGAATTCTTGCAGTAAAACCCAAGAAATTTAGCTAGATTGGAATCTCAACCTTGTAAAAAGTAAACATCTTTGATGTTTACAAATTTTCTTCATAAACATATGGAAGCAATCAGAACTGTTTGTGATTATATGAATCTCCGCTTCAATGGATACACACAAGTTCCTGTCACAATGACAGCAAGTTTTCTAAGGATTCTTCTCCTAGCTCTGTCCTTCATTGCTTTAATGACACAGAAATCAGGTAAATCATCAGCAGGGTTGTGAGTCTTTTATTGATTGCAGTGTGATTAAGGTAATGTGCATTTCAGTTGTGGATTTTGGTGTTTTTTGTTTATATAGAGGGTCAATTGGGCCTGTGGAAAGGGAGGTGCGGATTGCAGCGAGATACAAAGGAAGCAACCCTGTTATCTGCCATGCACAGCAAGGGATCATGCCTTTTATGCCTTCGATAACTATTATCAGAAGTTTAGGCATGAAGGAGCAACTTGTTACTTCAATGCTGCTGCTCTCATCACTGATCTTGATCCAAGTAAGATAATTCTTCTTTGAGCAAGCTTCAAATCAGTCCCCCGACTTTTAATTTATACTCAGTTTAGCCATTAAACTACAAACTTTCTAAATGGGATCCCCAAAGTAGGACTTTGCATCTCTCAATTTTGTCTTCCCTTTAGGATCTTCCCCCTTTTTCATGAAAAAAACACCATCCCCCCCCTCAAAATGCTTTATTTTTTACTGCATATGCAAATTAGATGGAATACATTAATTGACATGGACACACAAGACTCTCTTTAGAATTATTTAATATTTTAGGAATTCAATTGAGAAAATTGATAGTCCAGGACTCGGTTGAGAATTAGTATATTGTTGGGATACTAATATGAAGTTTTTATTTTATTAAAGTTACATAGACAAGTGAAAATATTAATTTTATCATTCAATTTCCTTTTTTCTTTTTAAAAAACAGTTAAATCTATATAAATTAATATAATTGAGATCATACAAATTTATTAATTAATTGATATATCATTTAAACTTTAAATTTAAGTTGGGAACAAACAAAAATACTATTTATCCAAATCAAGGTTACTAATTTATTAAAGATATACTGTATTTCAAATCTAAACAAGAAATTAACATAACCTAGAGATGAATTTTTGTTTTATCAAAAACGTAGTGTGAAAGTTATTTAATGGTAATGGGGTCAATAAAAATAGTGTTAGCCCTACAAAAGACAAGTTTTCTAGGGCAAATCTTCCTTGATTACAAGTTTTGGATTGTTTATTTTTTTATATTATTATTATTATTATTTTCATTTTAGAGATAGAGTCGTTGCTTGTTGCCTTCGAGTCATGCCCCACATTGATCTTCTTGTAGCTGAGGAAAGCAATGTTTGAAGACAAGATATTTATTCAGACAGGATTTGACACTGCTTAGATAACAAGTAATTAATTTTTGTTTTTTTTAATGAATTAAACAGCATTGATCTCTCTTCTACTTCCTTCCTTCCATACATGGTGAAAAAGCACTAAATAGAATTGACTCTCCTTGAATTAAGAGCATTAATCATTTTTTTGTTCTCAATAACTCTTAAGGAGTTAACTTTCTTTATTCTTACAATCAATTAAATGATATCTTTAACTCAATTCATATTAAACGGTGACTAATTATATTTCTTTAATTTAATTAACGGATACATTATCTGTAAGAAAACTAGAGATTCATCAGAAAATTCATTTAATCAAAGAGATAGCATGCACATGAAAATAAATAGGAACACGTAAAGTCGTGTAATCATAGCTTGTAAGGGTAGAAGTGAAATAATTGAAAGACCTAGAAGGACAACAAATGTCAATCTTGCAGCTCAAGTCTCGCCGAAAGTACATGGCCAATGTGACAAAGACTCTCCCACTCCCACTGTCTTCCATCGACTTCCAGCAGACAGACATTCAACGTACCTCTTCTAGCTCAGCACGCGTCCCAGTAGAGGTCAATGGTCATCCGTCTTTTTGTTACCTTTTCAAAAGTATTTTTATTTTTAATTTTATTTTAATACTAGCACGTTAAAAAATAAAAAAAATAATATCTCTTATTTTAACAGTAAAATCATCTAAGGATATATATAGAATCTCAAACATCCATGTCGGACTACCAATGACTGGCAATGAGAAAATCTTTTATATATATATATATATATATTTTTAAAATTGAAGCTGAATTTTGAATAAATAACTGAAAAAATAAATCTATTTTATCTGAGCGAGTCATCCTTAAGAACAATGTCCTGCAAAGTTTATATTAATTAATATTGCCAAGTGGGACTACAATTTTATGTATTTAGGGAATATATTTTTTTCTGGGAATTCTATAGATTATACTCAAATTTGGTAAATTGTATAATTTGTTATCGATTTAGTTGGGGCACATCAAGAAGTGGGAGATGAGTGACTAAAATCTGGTTCCAAGCTCAGAGAAGAAGTCCTTTTATCTGTATAAAAGTCCATGAACTTTATGGAGATGTGAGTGGAAGTTGGTGCTGGTGGAATGGAGTAGGTGTTATCATCTAGCAGGGTTACCCCTGGCACCGTTCTGGCCCTTAATTATTAAAAAAGAAAAGAAAAAAGAAAAAAGAATGCAACAACCATTCACACCGATCCTGCTAATTGATTCAAGTTGATGTTCTTAGTGTTCTAATACACAAGTTACGTGTATAAAATGCGTTTAATTGAATAGATTGAGATGGATATATAAAATAAATATTTTATGAGTTAGCTTTAAAATAAATTTAATTCCTTTTAAAGTAAGAGGTAAAGGAAACATATTTTGTTATTTTTATATACATAAATAAAATTAGTAAAGAAATGAGATGTAATTTAATTTAACAGGTTATGCGTTTATTTTTTAAAAATTATTGTTTCTTATAAATTTTAAAATTATTAAAAATATACATGGTTATCAATTTTATAATTCATGAAAGTAGTCGAGATATATATAAATTAATTTAAATATTTATATTAATTAAAAAAATAATGATGTTGATGCATAAATACTATTATAATGTGCATTTATATACAGAGCAGTTGTGTATCTTATAAGCTTACGTTAATGAAGGTTTAGCTTTGTGGAAAGGCTTTATTGAAAAGTTTAATCATCTTGACGAGCATAGTTTAACTAATTATTTTACGAGCAAAGCTGTGTACCTCTATTAGTAGTATCCATTCTGCTCTTTCTGCTACATGCTGATCAAAAACAACAAAGGAATGGGCCCTCATAAAATCCTACCATGAACCCTAAACCCTTCCCTCATTAAACACTTCTATACAGAGAGATTAAAGATGGGTCTCGCCATCTATCTGACCCTTCTCTCTTGGGACAAGCAACTGTTGCCTCTCCGCAGAAAACTTCTCGCATTTTCCCTCCTCTTCTCATCGATGGAAAATAGTGTTTGGTAACAACCATCTGGGTGGTGGCCAAGTGGTAAGGATTTGGGATCAAGGGGTTTGCTCCCTCTGTGGTCTCAGATTCGAGTCCTTGGTTGCTCATATGATGACTACTGGAGACTTATATGGTCGTTAACTTCAGGGCCCGTGGGATTAGTCGTGGTGCGCGAAAGCTGGCCCGGACACCCACGTTAATCAACCAAAAAAAAAATAGTGTTTGGTAACGTGGTTAGAAAATATTTTAAAAGAGTTTTGAATTTTTATTTTATTTTAGTTTTAAATTAATAGATTTTTTACATTTTTATATTATTTTATACCTTAATATCAAAAATATTTTTTTAAAAATAAAAAATACCATTTTAATATATCTTAAAATACAAAACACTTTAAAAAATAATAACTTCCATCCTTTCAAACACCTTAAAAATGCTGCCGTGAATGTGTTTCAATGCTCTTTCTTCTGGTTTCTGCACGGCTCCTGCGTTTGACCATTTGGCATTCTGATGGACTTGCATTGCACCAAATGTTCATTGCTGTCCTTTTCTTTTCTTTTGAACGCATACCTATTCTCCCACCGGCTTTTTATAGTTAATTCTTTTTTTATCGGAATATATTCGGATTAATTTAAGTGTTAATTAAAATTATATTATTTTTCAAATGATTTTTAAAATATATTTTTAAAAAATTATAAATTTAAATAATATTTTTAATTTAAAAACACGGGTATAGCTACTACCATACTTGCATTTCTAAATAAATATAAGTGGTAAAAAAAGCTTTACTAAATGCAAAACTCACGATGACTACCGTATGTGGTAACAGCATGAGTTCGGAGAGATGGATTGAATTCAAATTTTACATTTACATAGCTTGTAGAATTTCTAAATTTATAGACTATAAAGTATAAAATTTGTTTTACAAAGAAATTATAAAGACTTCCATGGATTTTACATGATTGGTTCTAAACCGTGAGGATAATATTGCGATGAGGTAAAATATTCAAGATACCCCTCCCAATTGAAAGGTCCACAAGGTCCATTATCATGCATTTGGAGTATAAATAAATGAGAAATTTCATGATACTTAATCTACAATCCAAAGCTATCAATATTTATGGAAGCTTGATCATCGTAATTTTTTTCGAAACAAACCGATGATTTTTATTTTATTTTATTTTTTCAAGAGAGGAAGCATGCACAGCATTGTTGTTGAGGGAATGCTGCCTATTTAAGGTAGTGGAGCTTTTTACTTGTGAGATGGTTGTGCCTTGTGTGTGGTGAGTTGAGCCTGGGGGCCTACAGTTACATACAGAAAGTTGCATACTATCTCTTAGGTTGTCTCTAGTTAACTCTTCTTCTTCTTTGAGAAGGATAAGGATGAGTTATTTAGGTGTTGGTGTCGGTCCTGGGAATGTACCGGTGTATCATGGCACTAACTTGAAGGTTATTGATAGGAGAGTGAGGCTAGCAGAGTTGGTCTTGAGGTGTGTGATCTGTTGTTTAGGAGTTCTTGCTGCTGTTCTTGTTGGTACAGATACTCAAGTTAAAGAAATCTTTTCAATTCAAAAGAAAGCAAGATTCACTGACATGAAAGCTCTTGTGTAAGATTCTGATCAACCCCTCTCTCAATTTTCTTTCAGAGATGGTTACAAATTTTCTTACTTTATTGAAAGATGGTTCCAAAGATTCGTTATTTCTGTTTCATTTTCTTTCTTCCTTCAAAAATGGTTCCAAATTTTCTTACTTTATTCGAAAATGGTTCCAAAGATTCAATCTTTCTGTTCCTTGATGAGTTTATGAAGTTTGGTTTTATTTTGATGCAGCTTTTTGGTGGCAGCTAATGGGATAGCAGCAGCCTACTCATTGGTTCAAGGGATGCGCTGTGTTGTGTGCATGGTTAAAGGAAGTGTTCTGTTTAGCAAACCCTTAGCTTGGGTTATTTTCTCTGGTGATCAGGTATTGGATTTTTTTTAATTTATTTTTTACTTTTTGGGTATGGTGGCATTTAGGTTAGAAATTTAAATAATAACATGCATGAAAGGTCAGAAACATTTTCTTGTGTCGTTCACTTGTGGTTTATACTCACAATTATCTACTTTCTTATGGGATGTTCTTAACTCTTGCCCCAGATTCATGTTGTTTTCAGATTAGTTAAGCAAGTGATATATTGGGGCCAACCTGACAAATAAACATCAATGCCTTCATCCATATTGTGCCTTTCTCTGGGCTCTTCTTGTTCATTTCAATCCTTACCAATTACCATTTACTAGTTCAGTTAGACAATTGTCTAACTAATTTTTCAAAAAAAAAAATTCCCTAGATTAATAAATTTTGTCAAAACTGCTCTTAACTATTAAGAGTTAATATTTTTAAGGTAGATGTTTGCATTTAATGTGTTAATTAGAATTAGTGTGTGCATAAGGCTGTTGGTGTCAAGGGCATGAATTATATTTAATTCCTGGGAAAGCTGAAACCACATCAGAGCACAAGTAGATTATTATTCTTTGAATGGCATGTCACCAAAATGATTCCTAGCAGTAATGGCTCCCAGTTTCCCACCTAAGTTCATTCAATGTGACACCATACTTGTTAATTATGAAGTGATCAGTGGAGATCACATGTATCGTTAGAGAAAAGCATTTCAAAACTTGCTGCAGGAAATCATTTCTCCTTTGTAATGGTATGGTCAAGGACTCAACCTGGACTTTATGGTTTTAGGTATCACATGATTTGAACAGCTAATAAGGCTCTGATTATAGGATTTAAATGCCAGTACTAGTTCAGTATGGTTTAGTTAATTTGCTGTTGCATGTTTAAGTATCACATGATTTGAATTGGTAAAGGGTCTGATTTTAGGTTTTGAATGTCAGTGCTAATCTGGTATGGTTTAGTCAATTTACAACCAGAGCAAGACAATTGAGCCTGCCAACCTTCCTTGTGAGGGAGGATAATTGCGTACTGGTTATAATGGTGAATGATGCATGCGGGTCACTGGGATCTATGAATATTTGTGGTTCCAAATGAGGCTCAAATCACTCTCTATTTCCTTAATATAGGTCTTTCTGTTCTATACGGACAGATGCCATGTGTAGTCGTGTTTTCCAGGTGTATGCTACATGAAAATTTTAGCTGAGTGCATTGAGTTCATGGGGTGGATGTTGTTTGCCATAGACAGTTGGTGAGGACTAATATCTACCACATGACATGCATTCAATAAAAGAAAAAAGAAAAGAAAAGATGAGGCCAAGCTATATAGGAATGGAACGGAGAGGATTTCATAATCACTTACCGCAACAGTACCCATACCTTTCAGCAGTTGGAATACTAGGTGGTGGAAATTAAATTTCTGAATAATTACTAGTCTTCTATCAGATTCATTATTCAATGAAATATCTGTGACTTTTAGAGAAAGAGAAACACTTGTGAATCTCAAACTAATGTTGACGATATAAAATAATTTTGTTTTGAAGTACGGAAGCGCTCTTAAATATTGTAGGAGTTTGATTACTCCAGCATGCCTGAGTTTACAGAGACAACCCAATACCATCTTGAAAGTGGTCCTTGGAGTAGTACTGATAGATTACAAGGCCACTTGTGTATTAATTAGATATGGAGGAGTTTTCCAGCAGTGAACTAGGCATACACAGAAAATGGCTGTAAATTAGTACTGATTTCTTTGGTGAAATTGCTTCAATGGATTTAAAGAAATTGGAGTGCTTGTCAGGAGGAATCGATTTTGCTTATGAAGCTCTTTAAATTATAAAATTCATGCGAGTGGAAACAGAATAAATATTCAGAATGATTTGGTTTTCATTTGCTAATTTTGATGCTTGATGATGGTCTTAACATTCCTTGAATAACTTGGGAGATTTTCGTGCTGAGTTGAGAAGAATCAGTTGGTGCACTTGTTGCTATCCATGGAAAACAATGAGATCAGAACATTTTGAAACGATCACCTAACTCTTCCGAACTAACTTGTGCAGATGATGGCATACCTGACCATGTCTGCAGTGGCAGCTGCTGCACAATCGGCAGCGTTTGCAAAGGTGGGACAACCTGATCTCCAGTGGATGAAGATATGCACCATGTACGGAAAATTCTGCAACCGGGTTGGTGAAGGAATAGCAAGTGCGCTTTTGGTCAGTGTTAGCATGGTTATCTTGTCTTGTATCTCCGCTTTCAGCCTCTTCCGCTTGTACGGTGGCAACAAGGGCAAGGATGGGGCAAGGTGGTAGGTTCTCAGAGATACCGTTTCTAGTCATTGCACCACCAGAGATTTCTATAATATGGTGGCCTTTTGTTAGATATGAGATGATGGTGAAAAAAAGAGTGCATGCTTTGTGACTTAAATGCTGACAATAAATGAATGCTGTGTGTTCTGTGGATACATCTACAGATTGTGTCTTTGGCAAGCTTCCTCTGTCTCTAGCATTATGATCATTGTTGAAGTCCTCAATTTTGTACTTCCTGTGAGAGACCAGAATTCTTGTACAATTATACTTTTCTTGGACCTGGAAATATCAACCTGGCCATAAGTTCTATTATGATAACAACAGAATCACATCCTCATCCTCACTAAACTTTACTAAAACTTTCTTATTAAAAATCATTATATATATATATATTAACCCACACTCTAAAACGTGTGGTTTATTCACTATAATAATAGATTTAATTTATTATGAAGTGTTATAATGAATTTATCTTTGTGCCTCTCTATAGAAAAGCAGGGGAATTTTGATTTTGATATTTTTATGTTGATTTACTGATCATTAAAAAGTTAAATATGAATATTATTGTTTGTAAAGTAAAAACTCTTCTGCCTCTCCAAGGTCAACAAAATTTAAACACGTTGGTTAACAGGTTTTTTTACTTTGCACAAATTTTAAAATATGTCCTGTGCATTCAAGAGTGTTCTAGTATTTTTATATTTATTTATTTATTTATTTATTTTTGAGGAGTTTTTTTAGTAATTTAAAATTTATTTTTAATATTAAATTTTGAAAAGTTATGATGTATTTTTTCTATATATCAGCGAATTAAAAATGAGTGCACTCTTTCAATAGCGTGTGTGATGTTACTATTTATTTGAAAATAACTTTTTATCATGTTATTGAAACACAGTCATGTAATGCATCCTTTTAGTATGGAGTGTGTTGATGGTGGTTTTTTTTTCTTATATTTTTTTTATTAAAGTGATTTTTTTTTATCAATTTCAGTTTTTATATTTTTTATTGTTTATTTTTGTACTTGACTCTTTTAGACAAAAAAAATTATGTTTTTAATTTAGTTTTTAAATTACAATTTGTTACATATTATTTTCACCATTTCGATCCTTATTCTTTTGATTTATTGTTCTTACCTTTATATTTTTTGATAAAGCTTTTTTAGTGTTCAATTTCATCCTTAAATCAAAGTTTATGTTGTTTTTTTTCAAATAAGCCTTCATTATTTTGATTTTTTTTCCTTTTGCTAATTCCTTTTCTTTTTTATTTAACCCAGCAATTTTATTTTTAAATTCCCTCAAAACTATTTTTTTATTTTGGTTTCTGTCCTTATTTTTTAATTAATTTTTTTATGTAGTTTATTTTTTTTTGAATATATCCTTTGGTGTTTGATTTATTTGAGATTGAGCTTCATGATTTTTTTTATTTTTTTTATTTGTAATGTTTTCAATTTAATAACATAGATCATAAGTTTTAAGTTCAACATGGTTAGGATTTTTTTTCCTTGTTATATTTTGCTAATTTATCATTCTATATTGTTTTTTTAAAAAATTAGTTTTTGGTTACCTTCATATTTTTTTCTATCAATTTATCTTTGTCTCATTACCTAAACCATGAGTTTTGAAGGTTGTTTTTAGATAAAGGGTTTTTTAAATAAAAAAAAGTTGTTTTGTTTTATGTTTAATTTATGCTTATTTTTTATTTTACTTTATATACATAGATTTTTTTTGTATGAAAATATTTTAATTGAAATAATATTTCTCATATGTTGGGTCATATATTTTTTTCTTTTCATTTTTTTCATGTGTTTTTTTATTTCTATTATCTTTTACTGATTTTAATAAATAAATTTAGTGGACATGAATAGATAAATATCTAATTTTGAAATATCAAATATCTTCATCTACATGCATCTCTTATTTTTTTTCTAGTTTTTATTTTAGTTGTTATTAATAAATATTTTATTTATTTATTTACATAGATAATTATTAGATGTTTGAATAAACTTTTCATTGTACACTTATAATTTATATCATGTAAAAAAACATATTAAAATGGTCTCTATACTCAAGTATTTTTTTAGAAATAAAAATTATGACCCACAAAGAACATATCAAATCAAGTTTTTAGTTGCAATCTTATTAATGTTTTTTCTTCTATTTTTATTTTTTAGATCATATTTTTTTATTTTTTTAATTTTATCTTTTGACGTTTGATTTATTAAATATTCAATTTCATACAATCATATCACTCTGTGTTTTTTATTTATTTATTTATTTTAATTTATTTTTCAAGGTGTTTTCCTAATTTATTTAGATTTTTTTGGGTTTTATATAGATAAATTTAATTTTTAAAAATAAAAATATTTATTTTAAAATAATATTAATGATGTATTTGACCTTACATAATATTATTTTCAGCATGAATTTATTTGTTATTTTTATTTGTATTTTTATTTTAAATCATGAGTTTTTTAAGTTATAGATTTATTTTTTATTGATTTTAATAACCAAGTTCAGTAAATAAAATTAGATAAATATTTTATTTTAGATCGTTGAATATCTTGATTTACATCTCTTATTTTTATCAATTTCTCTTTTAGTTATTATTAGCTATTTTTACTGGTTTATTTACATAAATGATTATTAATGTATTTAATAAAATACTTGCATAGGATTTTCAATTTATATTTAATTTTTTATATTAAAAAATATATTAAAACAACCTACATAAATAATAATTTTTTTAAAAATAATTATAACATATGACAAAGCAAAATTTAAATGGCTAATAAATATATTAAAAGAAAAGATGATTTCTCACACATCATTATTTACTATAATAAGGTGTGTTATGTTTATAATATAGGCTAAAAAAATTAGTTGTTTTTAAATTAGGGATATTTTGATATTTTTACATAATATAGTAATTATCATTAATTTATTTAAAGATATTTTTATCTATTCAATATTTTAATAAACAATAAAATAATTTAAAACCTCAAGAAAAAAAAAAACACTATTATGACACAGTAAAAGCTGAAGGCATATTAAAAGAAAAGTACCATGCCATAGTAAAGTTTCCCTTTTTGTACAAGCTAGAATCTAAAACAAGAAAAAAAATAAAAACGCTGAATATTCTACAAGGCCTGTGGTGGGCACGTGCATGAAGACAACTATTCAACAACCATGGACACGTAGGATCATTGACTTTCCTTTTCCACACAACTCTCACACCCTGTTCGCGACCAACCTCCCTAACTCTACAACCGCCCGCATCATAAAACTTCTCTCTTCTTAAGAACCAAAATAACAGACAGCTATACCGACAGGTCTCATTAGCATCTCTCTCTCTCTCTCTCTCTCTCTCTCTCTCTGTGACAAACCCTAAGCGGAATCTCTCAGTTTGATCTTTGATTTCTCTCCCGGGATTATCAAAAGCCCTAATTATAAACGGCATGTCGGAGAAATTCTCACCGACGTTGAGAATTGGGGATCTGAGTGACTTCATAGCTCCTTCTCAAGCTTGTGTTGTGTCTATGAAAGGCCTCAAAACGACAGCTCCTAACACTGTAAAACGCGACAAGCATGAGGTATTTCTGTAACTTCTTCAAACTCTTGGGTTTATTTTTAGCTAATTAGTTTTTGTTTTGCTTAAAGTTTTCAACTTGGTGAAAAAAACTGGGATTATTTAGTGAAATTATTCATTTTTATTTTTTGGTTTTTTTTTTGAAGGTTGCTATTGCTAATAAGGAGCAAACTGACCCTGTGAAAATTTCGCTTAAGGACTGTTTGGCTTGCAGGTTTTTTTTCCTACTTCTTTATTGGCTTTTTTTTTCATTGGTGTTTGTTGTAAATAAAATTAAAAGAAAAATATGGTTTTATTGAATCTTGGAAATATTGGGATGTTATTGAAGGGAAAATGAAACATGGGATTAATTGCAGTGTGGAAATTTTTTGATGTTTAGGGTTTAAAATTTGTACTTATTTATAGTTAGTTGGGAATTTGGGGTTTTGATATTTATGATTGAAATTAGAGATGCTTAGTTATTAATGAAGATGTGGGAATTTTGTTAATATTGAAGGTGAAAGAAGATCATTAATGAGATTTTGGAAAATTGCGATATTTATTGTTTAGAATATGTTTTTGCTGCTAGTTAGTGGGTGATAGGTGGGGGTTTAGGTATGAATGATTTAATGGATATTTTAAGTATCGGTAAGGAACTGAAGATAACATGTTGGGTTTAGTGGAATTTGGAAATTTTGTGTTGCTCAGGGTTAAAAGGTGTTTTTGCTGTTAGTTTTTTAGTGATTGAGTAGAGGTTTAGGATTTATGGTTTGTTGTGATATTGCAGTGGATGCATAACATCAGCGGAGACAGTTATGCTTGAGAAGCAAAGTTTGGATGATTTCCTATCTAATATTAATAAAGGGAAAGCTATAATTGTTTCGTTGTCTCCACAGTCGAGAGCTTCTCTTGCAGTTTATTTTGGCATCTCTCCCCTTCAGGTGGTCTCTGAGTTTTATTTGAAAGGATGTGCAATCAGATAATATATTGTGTTTCGTTTGTGCAAGATTATAATGGCTCAAGTTATTTTGATTTTGCAGGTTTTTAAGAAACTCACGACATTATTTAAGTCTTTGGGAGTGAAAGCTGTATTTGATACAAGTTCAAGCAGGGACTTAACACTTATAGAGACTTGTAACGAGTTTGTTAATCGGTACAAACATAGCCAGTTCAACAACAATGAAAAATCTAATTCAGCCTTACCCATGCTTTCTTCAGCATGTCCAGGTTAATTTCTTAGCTTAATATACAGAAATTGATGCTTTCACCTTCCCCAAGAAAAGAAAGAGGAAACAGGAATAAGAAGAGAATAAAAAAAATAGAACTACTTGCCAGCATATGAAACCACATCAGGAATGTTTCTGATAGCATAATCTGTAATTATCTGTGGTTATGTACAGGGCTGTGGAATGTTGGGGGCATGATAGGAGGGATTGTCTCATTCATAATCACTGATATATTTTTTTTTAATTCTTCTGTAACTGCAGGTTGGATATGCTATGCTGAAAAGCAACTAGGATCCTACATTCTGCCTTTTATATCTTCTGTGAAGAGCCCACAACAAACAATTGGGGCTACCATCAAGCATCACATTTGCCAAAAAATGGGCCTCAGGTAAACATCCAGTTTAATGCTTTTCTATTCTTGCTTGATCTTTCTTTTTTCTTTTTTGTTTTTTTTTTTTGCAAAGCATAGCATTTTAGGAATTATAGGTCAGTAAGAGATTTTGTATCTTCTAAGCTTTAACATTGGAATAATTGATGCTATTTCACGAGGAAACCTTTATCTTCAAGTACCTCATAATAGGTATACGCAGGATTTAAGATCAGTAGTCATGATAATACCATTTGATTTCACATTCTTGGTCTTCTTTTGTGCATACTAGGGGACCATTCTCCTTCACTCCTCTTTAGTCAACTCCTACACCTCTTCTGTGTCACTGAATAAATCAATAAAGATGATGTGAAAACATATTAAAGTAACAGTACCTTCACTGCATCTGAATTCACACCCTCAGCATTTAAATAAAACCTGTACTGACCAAAGACTAATTATAGTTCACAGGGCCTTGTAGTCTGTTATTAGAGTTTTGAAGAATGAAGAAAAACCAAGTTACTTTTCCAATTTCCTGCACTTTTTAATTATATAATTGGTGAAAATTTATTTGATAGGCCTGATGAGGTTTACCATGTGACCGTGATGCCATGTTATGATAAGAAGCTTGAGGCTGTAAGGGACGACTTTGCCTTTGAAGTGGAACAAGTAGATGCTAATAAAAATGGTCTCAGGATTGCAGAGGTTGATTCAGTTTTGACAACTGGAGAAGTCCTAGATTTGATAAAGGTGAGATTGAGATTCCCAATTCTGGCAGTTTATGCTAGCTTTGTTGCCTCGTTTTTTTTTCTTCACCCCCCTTATTATCCAGCACATTGATAAACAGTAATTGGTGACTAGTGTTTATTCTTTCTTCTTTTTCTGGGGTTCAAATTGCAGTTCAAAGCAGTGGATTTTGAAACCTTAGACGACTCTCCTCTAGATAAAATGTAAGAATTCTCAGTTGTCCTGTGAACTACAATCTTTTTATTTTTTGATACTCCATCCATCTGTGGTTGATCTGGTGATATAAAAGGAATATGTGGTGATTCTTCTGCAGGTTGACAAATGTTAGTGAAGAAGGTTATCTCTACGGAGTACCTGGAAGTTCTGGTGGTTATGCTGATACAGTGTTTCGAAATGCTGCTAGAATGCTATGTGGAAGAGAAATTGAAGGCCCTTTGGCCTTCAAAAGTCTTCGAAATATGGATTTCCGTGAAGTGACCTTGGAAGTAAGTTATGCTCTCTTTAATCTGGCACATTTCTTGTAAGAAGTCATTATGCTGTCCAATTTTGATACAGTTTCTTGATGCATCATGGGTTTTAGAAATGCACCATATTCACAAAAGTTAAGAGGTGAAAGTTTATAATGAAGAAGTTTTTATAAACTAAGTAAAAAACTAAAGCAATAAAGATAAATGAAAGCTGTAAAGGAAAGATGTAAATGGCGATAAGTTAAAGAATGTGATAAATTGTAAAAAGCTTGTAAAAAATGTATATATAGGGTGACACTTTTTTTGACTTATAGATAATCTATTTATAATGTGATAGAGACCAAGTTTCACATAAACTATAAATCTTAGCCCTATACAAATCGTCTATGGTAGATAAGAATTTTGCAACCTAAATCCAGTACAATTCACATATCTTATTCATATGCCTTCTGGGAATTGTAGATTAGAACTCTAATCATACTGCAACATTCACCAACGTTAACTGCTATAGAGTCCAAAAACAAAACAAAAAAGAAGAAAAAGAATAAAGAAAAAAAATGCTGTTATTAACTTTCTATGTCTTGTTTAACTTAGATGGGTACCTTAAGGCTTAATCACATATACTTGGTAATTCTATGCACATACTATAACACCTGGTTCTTGCTTCTAATGTGATATCTCTCATTAATGTAGGTGGATGGAAAAGTTGTACTGAAATTTGCTCTTTGTTATGGCTTTCAAAACCTACAAAATATTGTGAGAAAAGTCAAAATAGGAAAATGTGATTATCACTTTGTGGAAGTTATGGCGTGCCCATCCGGTTTCTTTCTTTCCCTTTCAATTTTTACTTTCACTTGATTGGTGCTTTCAGTTTAATCTAATTGGGATTCAGTTTTCACTCGAAATTTGACACATGCATTACTAACTAGGCTTTATGATTAAATAGGATGCCTGAATGGCGGTGGTCAAATCAAGCCAAAGCCACAACAATCTCCAAAAGAGCTGCTCCAGTCATTAGAAACTATTTATATGGAAAATGTGAGTTTCACTAACATTGCAGATGGTTTTGCATGCCTTTTTTTTCCTTCCAATCTAGAGGGTTTTGTTAAATAGTTTTGGCATCATGTATGATGAAACATGTTACCATTTGCAACTTTCAGCTTACTACATACGACTCTCGACCTTATGTATCTCTGCTTCTGAGATACTTTTACCATCACAACTGTTCTCAAAGGCAGATATAAAACCTGACCTATTCAGGGATTTGAATTCTGATATCCTCTTCTAAGTCTTGACATTTTTGGTCGTGTCTTAGATTATCTTTCATCATACAAGATCTCATTGGAGATTGCTGAGCATAGTAGAATACCAAAGTGACGTAGAAAGCTGATTGTCTGTGGGTAATTACATTAGGTGTGCAGTCTTTATTTTGATGGTTGAGACAAACTGTCTTGGATACACTAAAAACAGTGATGGTTACCCCCCCTCCCCAGAAAAGGGTAACTGGAATGGGATTATTTCATGTCTGTGTTTTGCCTGTACTCTGTCTATAGTATTCTTGTTTTACAGTCATTTTATCTTCTCGTAACTATGCTTTTGTTTGTTTTGGATATGCAGGTTTTGATCAAAGATCCTTTCGAGAATCTTCTTGTTAAATCCTTGTATGATGAGTGGCTTGAACATCCTGGTTCCGAAAAAGCTAAAAGGCACATGCATACAGAATATCACCCTATGGTAAAAAGCGTAACTGCACAATTGCATAATTGGTGAACACTTTCCTGTCTCTTCTTGCCCTTCTACAGACACAACTAGTTGCAATTTCCATGTGGTTATCATCCTTGGGCTGAGCTCTCCAAGGTTACAGGCGTGATCTCGATTACAACACCAATCACTGCTGGCAGAATACTTATGTGGGATGTCCTTTAGCAACTCACTCCAATTTTGATAAAGTAAACCGATTTGTTTTTTTGTACCCTCCCAACTCATGTATATGTTTCATGCTAAAAGCCTTTTAGGTAGATGATGTAATTTGTACACCTTTGTCACCTGTGTCCAAATAATGTTCTCTTCAGTTCATGTGCATGCCTTGGTTGAGCATTGTTCTCATTTTTTGTATAATTCAAAACAAAAAATCATGTCTCATGTATCAGCAACAAATACAAGTTTAAAGGAATCAAAGCAGAATTTTTTATATTTTCCTTTCTCTATTTTGATGGATGATGATGATGTAGGTGTTCATTTGAGCATTTAATTTCTTTCATCTGTGGTTCAATTGGGTTGCGGGTAGCATGTTTGGGAATGCAGTGGAAGTTGTGTTTTTTTAAATTTTAATTTTTTTTATTAAAAATTATTGTTTTTATAATTTTAGTTGATTTTAATGTGTTGATATTAAATATATATTTTTAAAAATACAAAAAATATTATTTTAATATTTTGTTAAATAAAAAATATTTAAACTATTATTATAATTTTAAACAACCTTAAATAACTCGATTTGATCATATTTCTTTTCTTCCTTTTCTATTATTTTTAGTTAGATAATCCAAGCAAACAATGAGTTTTTCTAGAAGATTAATGCAAAACTTCAAAAAAAAAAAAAATTTTAGAGAATCAGCAAAGTATTCAAACAAGCACACTTACTAAGTTATTAATTATTTGTGTATAAAGAAACGAATCAGGATTGGATTTCTTTCCAAACTCATGAGGAATTTGTTACCATCACCCTAATGAAAGGTATCTAAAATAAAATCCTAGCACCCTAATTTCTTTCTTGAAATATTTGCAGGTGAATATTTCATTTTCATTTTTTCAAAAATAATAATGAAAAATCCACATTACCTTTTCTGTCCCCGCTCACCGACCCACCTAGTCTCGACTCTCGTGTCAAGAAACAGCCACATGGTTCCACGTTTTATCTCTAAACCCAACTAGGAGCAGTAGCAGGATCAGCAGCAGCTTTACTCTTGTTAGAAAATCAAGAAAGCAGAGAAACCCTTAAGACAATGTTACTCACATCTCTCCCCTTAGGTTTTCTTTTCTATTTTTTTTATTGAACAGTTAAGGGTTTTTGTTGTTGTTGTTGTAGTTTATTGCTCTACATTGTACATGTGCATGTTTTTGGGGTATCAGTTGTTGTTATGTTTCAGTTTAGTTGATAGGTTGGGTCTAAAAATGTGACAAAAGGCTTCTTTTGTTGAATCTTGAATAAATGTTTGATTTTAGTGGATCATTTTGCTTTTTGCTAAAACTTGTCCGGTGTTTATATATATATATATTATTTTTTCCCTTGAACAACTTTTTTCTCTCTCTGAACAGAGTTTCAAATGGGAGAAAAGAAAGACGTGAAGATGGAAATGTAATGGGATATTTAGAAATGGATATTGCTCATATCAATTGTGTCACAGAACTAAAGTGTTGGTGTTAATGGTAAATGCTTAATTTTGACTTTAGTTTCGCAGTTTCATTGGTGAGCATTGCAGCAAAAATGTTGATCTCTTAGTGGAATTTTGGCAAGTTTTGCAGTTTTGTTTGCCTTGGTTTGCCGATTGATTGCGGCCTGATGGTCAAAGTTTTGATATGATAATTTTGTCAGTCTATTCACTTGTGTCTTCACCCGGTTAGATAGGATTCTTAGAGAGATACCGTGGATGAAAGTTTATCTGTCACTGCTTAAGCGAGAAGTAGAGATTGTTTGAAAGAAATGTTTATCTTGGTTAGTTGTTAAGGGTACTACAACATCATTATCTTGTTGTTTCCGAATTGTGTTCTATACTTCATTGGTTATAACTAGGTTTGATATCTATGCATTCAGTGCTGAACTTCAATGCATTCCTTTGTGTGGCCTTGAGTTCCTTTTCAGATAATTAGAACAGCTACTGGTGGTGGGATGTCGTAAGGTACTGGAGATTATGTTTATGATGGAGATCTGCAGCTATGTAATGAGTTAGGGCATAACTATTTTTAAACGCAAAGTTAGAACATTTGTGAACGTTTAAATGAAAAATGATGAATAGATTATGTTCTCCACCAGTTCTGTACAGTTCTTCATTTCTGGAGTTTTCAGTAGCTTACGCGTAATAGTGTACTGTCTTTCTAGTGTTTCTATATAATATCTGATCCTAGTTTCTAACCTCATCAATCACCAGACATTGATTTAAACATGATTTCTAACCTGCTCTTAGAACTGGACCAAAAACAATATAGGATTTGGATGTCCATGTAGAACTCTTTAACAGTAATATTTTTGTGTTAAAATCATTGAGTAGCTTCTAATTGATTGAAAGCAACAAGCAATAAAGCAACTGAACCTCGTGGAGTTTGAAGTTCTTACAAGGAGACCATATATTTAGCTTGTAGCGTCCTGCCTCCAACGCTATTGATCTTATGAACCTGCACAAGGGATCAATAAGCTTAAAGATCACAAGCTCTTGGTATAGAAACCCCAGTAACATCCCGATGGATCAAATTACCAATTCTATCATGCAACGGGTCTTGCTTCATGAACATCCAGGACTTGTTCATCACAAAAAATCACACCACCCTATTTGGTTTGAGTTGCGAGACCTCCTTGAAGGATTATTTTCCAAGCTTAGTTAAACGTTATAAGAATTCCCAACTTTACTAGTGCTCCAACCTCTTCTATACACTATTTGAAGATATTTTCTTGAGAGATGGAGGATTGATTGATGCCTTTCGGCCCCATGCTTCATGCAAAAATTGTTTCTTTCTTTTTTGTTTTCTTAATATTTCTTTCGGATTTATTGATGCCTAACTTCACAGGTAAAGAACTAATCATGCAATTTATGAATATGGATGTAGGTGACGACTACCGACACCTCCTTACGACATGGAACCACATGGGATAATGAAAAAGAAATAAAATAATGAGAAAAATCATCAAAAAAGTAGATTTGCATATGTAATTTCGTCTGCATAAAGAAAGTTTTTTTTTAAGATTCTATGTAGATTTGCATGAGGAAATATCTGATGAATTGATGCAAAAATCAAAGGCAAACAGTATTGAAATTTTGAATTTCATGGGGAAAACGTGTGAAACGTTCATGTTACTATCAGTAGGGAAATATGACAGCCATTAGTCTCCATGATGAAAACTTCAACTCGCTTGCATGTGGTGTAAAGTGTATTACAACAATGACCCGTGAACACTTCCACTCGCTTGCATGTGGTGTAAATTGTATTCCAACAATGACCCGTGAACAGTTCCACTCGCTTGCATGTGGTGTAAACTGTATTACAACAATGACCCGTGAACATACAAACGGACCACCCATATATATATATATA